>JAJNNQ010000323.1:0-39759 GCA_027886175.1 Phylloscopus collybita
GGGGGATTTGGAGGATTTGGGGAATTTGGGGGAATTTGGGGGATTTGGGAATTTGGGAATTTGGGAATTTGGGGGAATTTGGGGGATTTTGGGAGATTTGGGGGATTTGGGGGAATTTGGGGAATTTGGGGGATTTGGGAATTTGGGGGATTTGGGAATTTGGGAATTTGGGAATTTGGGGGGATTTGGAGGATTTGGGAGATTTGGGGGATTTGGGGGAATTTGGGGGAATTTGGGGGAATTTGGGGGATTTGGGAATTTGGGGGGATTTGGGGGAATTTGGGGGATTTGGGAATTTGGGAATTTGGGGGATTTGGGGAATTGCCCCCCCGGGCCCCCCCAGTTCCCGTTCCGGGGTTTGGGGTTCACCTGCGGGGGGCGGGGCTTGGGACTCACCTGGGGGAGGGGCGGGGCTCGGGGGGTCCGGACCGGGACCGGGACCGGGACCGGGATTGGATCGGGAACGGGAGCAGGACTGGGATTGAAATTGGACCGGGACCGGACCGGGAGTGGGAGCGGATCAGGACCAGAACCGGGACCGGACCGGGGTCAGAACCGGGACCGGACCGGGATCAGAACCGGGACCGCATCAGGTTTAGGAGCAGGACTGGAACTGGACCAGGTCTGAGATCAGAACCGGGACCGGGAGTGAAACCGGGACTGGATCGGGATCAGAACCGGGACCGGGTCTGAACCGGGACCGGGGTCTGAACCGGGACCGGGAGTGAAACTGGGACTGGATCAGGATCAGAACCGGGACCGGGATCGGGACCAGGTCTGAACCGGGACCGGGATCGGGGTCAGAACCGGGACCGGGAGTGAAACTGAGACTGGATCGGGACCAGAAACGGGACCGGGTCTGAACCGGGACCGAGATCTGGATCAGAACCGGGACCGGGATCAGAACCGACCCCGAGGAGGCTCCGGGCTCGAACTGGGACGGGATCAGAACCGAACCCGTGACCGGCCCGGTACCAAAACAACCCCAGCCCGGTACCGACCCGGTACCAGAACAACCCCGTCCCGGTACCGCCCCGGTACCAGAACACCCCCGGCCCGGTCCGTGCCGGTGCCCCGGGCCGGGGCCGCTCCCGCTGCCGCCGCGGGGCTGTCCCGGGCCGCTCCCTGTCCCGGGGCCGGGCCGGGCCGGGCCCTCCCCGCGGGGCGGGGGCGGTTCCGCCGCGCTACAAGAGCCGGGACCCGCCCGGGCGGCGGCCACTCCGCACCGAACCCGACCCGCCGGGGGCCGCTCCGGGACCGCCGGCACCGGGCCGGGGGGGGGGAACCGGTTACCGGGCACCGCCGCCAAGGAACCGACACCGGGCATGGCCCGCTGAGCCCGCAGGTACCGCCCGGGGACACGGAACCGGGAGACGAACCGGGACACGAACCGGGAAGCGGCGCCGGGATGGGGCGGAGGCTCCGGGAGGGGTCCCGGGAGTGTTTGGAGGGTGGTCCCGGTAATCCCGGGAGTTCCCGGGGGGGGGGGAGTTCGGGAAGTGTCCGGGAAGGTCCCGGAGGCTCCGGGAGCCCCCCCGGGGAGGGCGGTTGGGGGGGGGGGTCCCGGGACGCTCCGGGAGTTGGTCCCGGTGGTTCTGCGAGTTGGTTCCGGTGGTCCCGGGGGTGTCCCGGAGGGGGGGGGGGGGCGGTTCCGGTGCTCCCGGGACCGCCGTGGGGGGGGTGCAGGGGGGGTCTCGGTGCCGTCTGGGGGGGTTCCGGTCCCGCCGAAGGTTCGGGGGGGTTCGTTTGTCACGGGGAGGGGGGGGGAGGGGAGCTCCGGTACCGTCGTGGGGGGGTCCCGGGGGGGGGGGGGGTCCGGGAGCGCCGCGATCTCCCCGGTGCGTGGGGGAGGGGAGGGGACGGGGGGGGGGGGGGGCCCACGCGTGTCCCGTGACCGCCCCCGGTATGAAGGGGGGGGGGGGGGGGGCTCCGGGAAGGGAATCCCGGGGGTCCCGGGGGGGGTCCCGGGGGGGGGTCCCGGGGAGTCCCGGCCGCGCTCAGGGCGTGGCCCCCCCCCCCCCCCTCCTCCCCTCCCCCCCCGCGGCCGCGCCCGGGGAGTCCCCGTTGGGGGCGGGGCCGCCGTTCCCCCCCCCCTCCCCTCCCCTCCCCTCCCCCCCCCTCCGAGCCCCGCCCGGACCGAGGGGACCCCCGAGGGGGGGGGAGGGGAGGGGGGAGGGGGGAGGGGGCTCCCGGTTCCGATTTTTTTGGGGGGGAGATCCCCGGGATCCCGCGCGGGGGCGCGGCCCGCGCGTGGGCGCTGGGGTTGTTAATGAAGGTTCGGGGTTAATTAACGCTCATTTGGGCGCGCGGGGGCGGGGACAGCGCGGCGCTGCTTTTATTTTTTTTTTTGGGGGGGGGGGGGGGAGTTTAAAATTGGGGTTCCCCCAACTCGACCCCCACCCAGCCTGGGGGGGTGGGGGAGGATTTTTGGGGGGGGGGGGGGGTGGGGTGGGGTTCCCCCCCCTCCCCCCCCGCGCGCGCTCCCGCTGCGGTTTTTGGGGCGCGGCCGCTCCCGGGAGCCCCCCCCCCCAAAAAAACCCCAAAAAAACCCATCCCGGGTGGGGGGGGGGGCGAAATCCCCCCCCTGAACCCCCCCCCCAACCCCACCCTGAACCCCCCCGAATTTTATTTAATTAATTTTTTTAATATTTATTTTTATATTTAATTGATATTAGATTTTTATTTTTTTACTCCGCCCTGAACCCCGAGGTTTTTTTTTTGGGGGGGGGGGGATTTTTTGGGGGGGGGGATTTTTTTTGGGGGGGGTTTTTTTGGGGGACCCCCCCCCCCCGGAGTGTTCCCGGCGCCGCCACCGCGGCCTCGGTGGCCTCGGGCAGCGTCCGGGGCTCCCAAAAGGACCCGGTGGAACCGGTCCCGGGAGCCTCCCGGTTGGATCCCCGCGGAGCCCGCGGGACTCTCGCTCCAGCCGGTCCGACCGGTACCGGCGGCGGGGCCCCGCCCGCGCTCCTCCTCCTCCTCATCCTCATCCTCATCCTCCTTTTTTTGGGGTTTTTTGGGGTTTTTTTCCCGGTTTTTCCCGGTTTTTTGGGGTTTTTTGGGGTTTTTTGGGGGTTTTTCCCGTTTTTTGGGGTTTTTTTTCCCGGTTTTTCCCGTTTTTTGGGGTTTTTTCCCGGTTTTTCCGCTGTTTTTTGGGGTTTTTTGGGGGTTTTTTGGGTTTTTTCCCGGTTTTTCACGGTTTTTTTGGGAAGGACGCGCGCCCCCGCCCGGAGCTCCGGCCTTGGGGGGGTGGGCGGGGGGGGTGGGACCCCCAAATGTGGGGGGCACAACCCCCTGAGCACCCCCAAATGTGGGGTCAAACCCTCCCCCTCCCCACCCCCAAAATCCCCAAATTTGGGGGTCAAACCCCCCCAAATGCGGGGGTCACGACCCCCAGGGACCCCCAAATTCGGGGGTCAAACCCTCCCCGCCCCCAAAATCCCCAAATTTGGGGGTCAAACCCCCCCAAATGTGAGGGTCACGACCCCCGGGTACCCCCCAAATTTGGGGGTCAAACCCTCCCCTCCCCGCCCCCAAAATCCCCAAATTTGGGGTCAAACCCTCCCCCCCCCCCCAAATTTGGGGGTCAGACCCTCCTCTTCCCCCCCCCCTCCCCAAAATGTGGGGTCACGACCCCCGGGGACCCCCCCCCAAATTTGGGGAAGGGGGGGGAGCAGAGGGTTTGACCCCCAAATTTGGGGAAGGGGGGGGGAGCAGAGGGTTTGACCCCCAAATTTGGGGAAGGGGGGGGGAGCAGAGGGTTTGACCCCCAAATTTGGGGAAGGGGGGGAGCAGAGGGTTTGACCCCCAAATTTGGGGGTCGCTGCTGGCGGTGGGGGAGGGGCTGCGGTGACACCGGGAGGGGGGGGCGGGGTGGTGACACCGGGGGGTCCCCTCGGTGACCGGAGGTGGGGGAGGGGGGGGGGGGTCCGACCCTCCCCTCCCCCATCCCCAGAGCCGCTTTTTTTTTGGGGGGGGTCCCCAAAACAGCGCCCGGGGGGGGGTGGGGCGGTGGCCCTGGGGGGGGGTGACACGAGGCAGGGTGACACCACGGGTGACATCTCTGTCCCCCTTTTTGGGGACGGGGGGGGGGGCGGGGGGGTCACTAAAAATACCGAGCACGTGGTTTGCACCCCAAAAATAGCTCGGGGGGGGGAGGGGAGGGGGTGGCATTGCTGAGGGGACACGGCGAGGTGTCCCCGGTGTCACCAGGGGGTGGGTGGCTTCTGTCACCCCCCGGAGAGAGGAGTTGGGGGGGAAAAATCCTGGAAAAATCTTGGAAAAATCCTGGAAAAGGCGATTTTTTTGGGCTCAGTTTTTTTGGGAAGTGCTGCTCGTGGGGGTGGCATTGCCACCGAGGTGTCCCCGGTGTCGCCGCGGGTGGGTGGCTTCTGTCACCCCTCGGAGAGAGGAGTTGGGGGGGGAAGGACCCGCCGAAAAATCCTGGAAAAATCCTGGAAAAATCTTGGAAAAATCTTGGAAAAATCCTGGAAAAGGCGATTTTTTTTGGGCTCAGTTTTTTTGGGAAGTGCTGCTCGTGGGGGTGGCATTGCCACCGAGGTGTCCCCGGTGTCACCGGGGGTGGGTGGCTCGTGTCACCCCTCGGAGAGGAGGAGGGACCCGCCGAAAAATCCTGGAAAAATCCTGGAAAAATCCTGGAAAATTCGGTTTTTTTGGGCTCAGTTTTTTTGGGAAGCGCTGCCCGCGGGCCCGGGCCGCTCCCAGCGCTCGGGGCCTCTCTCTGAGTCACCCCCGGGTGTCCCCCCCCCGTGTCCCCCCCACCCCGCCCCGCTCTGAGTCACCACAACCAGTTTGGCCGCCGCCGCCACCGAGCGGAGCCTTCCAGAGCCTGCCCGGCCCGGATCGGCTCGGATCGGTTCGGATCGGGTCGGGTCGGTTCGGATCGGATCGGATCGGTTCGGTTCGGGTCGGGTCGGATCGGATCGGATCGGTTCGGTTCGGATCGGGTCGGTTCGGATCGGTTCGGATCGGATCGGGTCGGTTCGGATCGGGTCGGACCGGCTCGGATCGGGTCGGATCGGTTCGGGTCGGATCGGTTCGGGTCGGTTCGGATCGGATCGGTTCGGATCGGGTCGGAACGGGTCGGTTCGGATCGGTTCGGATCGGGTCGGATCGGATCGGATCGGATCGGACCTTTTGGGGACACCCCCGCGGCCGGGGAGGGGGGGACACCCCGAGGTGCCACCACCCCACCCCCCCCCCCCCCTTGGAGATGCCACTACCCCCTGGAGGTGCCACCAACATTGTGAGGTGCCACCACCCCCGAGGTGCCACCCCTCCCCGCTATGGAGGTGCCACCACCCCCCCCCTTGGAGGTACCACCACCCCCCCCCTTGGAGGTGCCATCCCCTCCACGAGGTGCCACCACCCCCCCCTTGGAGGTGCCACCACCCCCACGAAGGTGCCACCCCCCCCTTGGAGGTGCCATCCCCTCCACGAGGTGTCACCACCCCCCCCTTGGAGGTGTCACCACCCCCCCCTTGGAGGTGTCACCACCCCACCCCGGAGGTGCCACCAACCCCACGAAGGTGCCACCCCCCCCGAGGTGCCATCACTCCCCCATGGAGGTGCCACCCTTCTGGCTATGGAGGTGCCACCACCCCTCCCGAGGTGCCACCACCCCCCCCCGGAGGTGCCACCACCACTCTGAGGTGCCACCACCCCCCACCCCAGAGGTGCCACAACCCCCTGGAGGTGCCACCAACACTGTGAGGTGCCACCACCCCCCCCCACCCTGGAGGTGCCACCACCCCCATGGAGGTGCCACCACCACCCCCTGTCCCCCCCCGTTTTTTTTTTTTGGGGGGGGGGGGGACAGGAAAAGGACCAAAAAACCCCCGAAATTCTCTAAAAACGGAGAAATTCCCTCAAAACTTCAGACGCTGTGACCTGGGCGGGGGGAGGGGGGGGGATGCAGGTGACAAGGGACAGAGGGGCGGGGACACGGGACAGGGGGGACATTCCCCACCCCCCCCTCCGGCTCCGGAATTCCCGCCAATCCCAAAAAAATCCCCAAATCCCGCGGGGTCGCCGCCGCTCCTTTGGGGGACACGGGGAGGGGGGGGGGCGGGGGGGACATCGGGGGTGTCCCCAAAGTGTCCCCAAAGTGTCCTCGAGCTGGGGCTGGGGGCCGGTGGGGGGAGGGATGGGGTGTCCCGGGGGTGTCCCCAATGTCCCGGGTGTGTCCCTGTGTCCCACCGTGTCCCCAATGTCCCGGGGGTGTCCCCTGGGGTGTCCCCAGTGTCCCCGGGGGTGTCCCCGATGTCCCGGGGGTGTCCCCATGTCCCACCGTATCCCTGATGTCCCAGGGGTGTCCCCGATGTCCCAGGGGTGTCCCTGGGGTGTCTCTGGGGTGTCCCCGATGTCCCGGGGGTGTCCCAAGGATGTCCCCAGTGTCCCGGGGGTGTCCCCATGTCCCACCGTGTCCCCAATGTCCCAGGGGTGTCCCCGAAGTGTCCCCGGGGGTGTCCCAGGGGTGTCCCAGGGATGTCCCCAATGTCCCGGGGGTGTCCCCGAAGTGTCCCAGGGATGTCCCCGTGTCCCGGGGGTGTCCCCGATGTCCCGGGGGTGTCCCCGTGTCCCAGGGGTGTCCCCGTGTCCCACCATGTCCCTGATGTCCCAGGGGTGTCCCCAATGTCCTGGGGATGTCCCTGGGGGTGTCCCCGTGTCCCACCGTGTCCCCGATGTCCCCCGCAGGCTGGGAGGTGACCCCCGGAGGCGCCGCCGCGAGGTTCCCGAGCGAGGGCCGAGGATTCCTGGGGCGGCTCCGGCCGGGACTGGGACCCCACCGAGGTCAGCGGGGCCGGGCCCAACCCCCAACCCCGTGTCCACCCCCAGTGTCCACCCTCAGTGTCCACCCTCGGTGTCCACTCCCGGTGTCCACCCCCAGCCCTGACCCCAAACCCAGTGTCTGACCCCTTTCCTGACCCCAAACCCTGGTGTCCACCCCCAGCCCTGACCCCAAACTCAGTGTCCACCCCAAACCCAGGGCCCATCCCCATGTCCACCCCCTGCCCTGACCCCAAACCCAGGGTCCATCCCCATGTCCACCCCCTTTCCTGACCCCAAACCTGGTGTCCACCCCCAGCCCTGTGTCCACCCCCAGCCCTGACCCCAAACTCAGTGTCCACACCAAACCCAGGGTCCATCCCCATGTCCAGCCCCTCTCCTGACCCTAAAGCCAGTGTCCATCACTGTGCCCATCCCTGTGTCCATCCATCCCCATGTCTGTCCAGCCGTGTCCATCCCCGTGTCTGTCTGTCCATCCTTGTGTCCATCCCTGTGTCCATTCCATCCCCATGTCCATCTCCATCCCGGGGTCTGTCTGTCCATCCTTGTGTCCATCCCTGGGTCCATCCATCCCTGTGTCCGTCTGTCCATCCCTGTGTCTGTCTGTCCATCCCTGTGTCCATCGCTGTGTCCATCCCCATGTCTGTCTGTCCCCATCCCCACATCTGTCTGTCTGTCTGTCCATCCCCACATCTGTCCGTCTGTCCATCCACAGATGGATCATGAGGAGGAGACGCGGGAGATCCTCCTGCCCAACTGGCAGAGGGCTCCAGTCCCTGTGTCCATCTGTCCCCATGTCCATCTGTGTCCATCCCTATCCGCACGTCTGTCTGTCTGTCCATCCCCACATCTGTCTGTCTGTCCATCCCCACATCTGTCTGTCCGTCTGTCCCACAGATGGAGCACGAGGAGGAGACGCGGGAGATCCTCCTGCCCAACTGGCAGGGGCTCCGGTCCATCCCCGTGTCCATCTGTCCCCATGTCTGTCCATCCCCATCCCCACATCTGTCTGTCTGTCCATCCCCACATCTGTCTGTCCGTCTGTCCCTCTGCAGATGGAGCACGAGGAGGAGACGCGGGAGATCCTCCTGCCCAACTGGCAGGGGCTCCGGTCCATCCCCGTGTCCATCTGTCCCCATGTCCATCCCCATCCCTGTGTCTGTCTGTCCATCCCCACATCTGTCTGTCTGTCTGTCCCCATCCCCACATCTGTCTGTCCGTCTGTCCATCCACAGATGGATCATGAGGAGGAGACGCGGGAGATCCTCCTGCCCAACTGGCAGAGGCTCCGGTCCATCCCCATGTCCATCTGTCCCCATGTCTGTCTGTCCCCATGTCCATCCCCATCCCCACGTCTGTCTGTCCCCATCCCGTCTGTCTGTCTGTCTGTCCCTCTGCAGATGGAGCACAAGGAGGAGACGCGGGAGATCCTCCTGCCCAACTGGCAGAGGCTCCGGTCCCCGTGTCCATCTGTCCCCATGTCCACCTGTGTCCATCTGTGTCCATCCCCATCCCCACATCTGTCTGTCCATCCCCACATCTGTCTGTCTGTCCATCCCCACATCTGTCTGTCCGTCTGTCCCACAGATGGAGCACGAGGAGGAGACGCGGGAGATCCTCCTGCCCAACTGGCAGGGCAGCGGCTCCCACGGCATCACCATCGCCCAGACCGACGACGGCGTCTTCGTCCGGCGCGTGCAGCAGAACTCGCCCGCCGCCCGCATGGGCGTGGTCAAGGAAGGTGGGGACACCTGGGGGGGGCCTTGGGGACACCTGGGGGGGATTTGGGGACACCTGGGGGGCTCTGGGGACACCTTGGGGGGGATTTGGGGACACCTGGGGGGCTCTGGGGGCCTTGGGGACACCTGGAGGGGCTTTGGGGACACCTGGGGGGGTTCTGGGGACACCCGGGGCATCCTGGTGGCATCTCAGGAGCTTCTGCCTCCATCCCTCTGAGTGGTGGCCCCACAGTGAGGACAGGAGTGGAGATCACTCCTGAGGGTCCTGGGGTTCAAATTTTGGATTTTTGGGGACTTTTGGGGCATCCTGGTGGCATCTCAGGAGCTTCTGCCCTGCATCCCTGTGAGTGGTCACCCACAGTGGGGACAGGGGGACCTCACCCCTGAGGATCCTGGGGTTCAGATTTGGAATTCTGGGGACCTTTGGGACATCCTGGTGGCATCTCAGGAGCTTCTGCCTCCATCCCTGTGAATGGTGGGACAGTGGGGACGGGGGGGTTCAAATTTGGAATTCTGGGCACTTTTGGGACATCCTGGTGGCATCTCAAGAGCTTCTGCCTCCATCCCTGTGAGTGGTCACCTACAGTGGGGACAGGGGGACCTCACCCCTGAAGGTCCTGGGGTTCAAATTTTGGATTTTTGGGGACTTTTGGGACATCCTGGTGGCATCTCAGGAGCTTCTGCCTCCATCCTTGTGAATGGTGGGACAGTGGGGACAGGGGGGTTCAAATTTGGAATTCTGGGCACTTTTGGGACATCCTGGTGGCATCTCAAGAGCTTCTGCCTCCATCCCTGTGAGTGGTCACCTACAGTGGGGACAGGGGGACCTCACCCCTGAAGGTCCTGGGGTTCAAATTTTGGATTTTTGGGCACTTTTGGGACATCCTGGTGGCATCTCAAGAGCTTCTGCCTCCATCCCTCTGAGTGGTGGCCCCACAGTGGGGACAGGGGGACCTCACCCCTGAGGATCCTGGGGTTCAAATTTTGGATTTTTGGGGACTTTTGGGACATCCTGGTGGCATCTCAGGAGCTTCTGCCCTGCATCCCTGTGAGTGGTCACCCACAGTGGGGACAGGGGGACCTCACCCCTGAGGATCCTGGGGTTCAGATTTGGAATTCTGGGGACTTTTGGGACATCCTGGTGGCATCTCAGGAGCTTCTGCCCTCCATCCCTGTGAATGGTGGGACAGTGGGGACAGTGGGGTTCAAATTTGGAATTCTGGGCACTTTTGGGACATCCTGGTGGCATCTCAAGAGCTTCTGCCTCCATCCCTCTGAGTGGTGGCCCCACAGTGAGGACAGGAGTGGAGCTCACTCCTGAGGGTCCTGGGGTTCAAATTTGGAATTCTGGGCACTTTTGGGACATCCTGGTGGCATCTCAGGAGCTTCTGCCCTCCATCCCTGTGAATGGTGGGACAGTGGGGACAGTGGGGTTCAAATTTGGAATTTTTGGGGCTTTTTCACCCATCCCGGTGGCACCTGGTGGCCGTTCCATTGTCCCACCCCGCGGTCACTCAGGGGTGGACAAAGGTGGGGTCACTCAGGGTGTGTCCACCCCCTCCTGTTGTCCCCAGGAGATCAGATCGTCAGCGCCACCGTCTACTTCGACAACCTGCAGTCGGGGGAGGTGGCGCAGCTGCTGCAGACCATGGGCCACCACACGGTGGGACTGCGGCTGCAGCGCCGCGGTGACCGCTCGCCCCTGGCCGGACACGGCTGCGGTCAGCAGGGCCCGGCGCCCGGCAGCCCCGAGGTGGTGCTGGTGAGTGGGGGAGGGGAGGAGGAGGAGGGGGATGAAGGTTGAGATGAGGGTGATGAAGATGAGGGTGAGTGTGGTGGGGAGGAGGGATGGGGATGAGGATGAAGATGAGAACGAGGGTGAGGATGAAGGTGGGGGTGAGGATGAGGGTGGGGATGAGATGACAATGAGGATGAAGCTGAGGATGGAGATGGGGATGGGTTTGAAGGTGAGGATGAGGATGGGGATGAGGTGGGGATGAGGATGAAGGTGAGGATGAGGATGAAGATGAGGGGGGGATGAGATGACAATGAGGATGAAGCTGAGGATGAAGATGGGGATGGGTTTGAAGGTGAGGATGAGGATGGGGATGAGGTGGGGATGAGGATGAAGGTGGGGGTGAGGATGAAGCTGAGGATGAAGATGGGGATGGGTTTGAAGGTGAGGATGAGGATGAAGGTGAGGATGAGGATGAAGATGAGGGTGGGGATGAGATGACAATGAGGATGAAGGTGAGGATGAGGATGACGGTGAGGATGAAGATGAAGGTGGGGATGGGGATGAGATGGCAATGAGGATGAAGGTAAGGATGAAGATGAGAACTAGGATGAGGATGAAGGTGAGGATGAGGATGAGATGACAGTGAGGATGAAGGTGAAGATGGAGATGGGTTTGAAGGTGAGGATGAGGATGGGGATGAAGGTCAGGATGAGGATGAAGGTGGGAATGGGGATGGAGATGCCAATGAGGACAAAGGCGAGGATGAGGATGGGGATGAAGGTGAGGACAAGGACGAAGGTGAGGACGAGGATGAAGGTGGGGATGGGGATGAAGGTGGGGATGAGGATGGAGATGACAGTGAGGATGAAGGTGAGGACGAGGATGGAGATGGGGATGGAGATGCCAATGAGGACGAAGGCGAGGATGAGGATGAGGATGAAGGTTGAGATGAGGATGATGAATTTGAGGGTATGGTGGGGAGGATGAGGATGAAGGTGGGGATGGAGATGCCAATGAGGACAAAGGCGAGGACGAGGATGGGGATGAAGGTGAGGACAAGGATGGAGATGGGTTTGAAGGCGAGGATGAGGATGGGGATGAAGGTGAGGATGGGGATGAAGGTGAGGATGGGGATGAAGGTGGGGATGGAGATGGAGATGGGTTTGAAGGCGAGGATGAGGATGAGGATGAAGGTGAGGATGGGGATGAGATGACAATGAGGATGAAGGCGAGGATGAAGATAGGGATGAAGGTGAGGATGAGGATGAAGGTGAGGATGAGGATGGGGATGGGTTTGAAGGCGAGGATGAGGATGGGGATGAAGGTCAGGATGGGGATGAAGGTGGGGATGAGGATGGAGATGAGAGTGAGGATGAAGGCGAGGATGAGGATGAAGGTGGGGATGAGGTGAGGATGGGGATGAAGGTCAGGATGAGGATGAAGGTGGGGATGAGGATGGAGATGCCAATGAGGACAAAGGTGAGGATGAGGATGGGGATGAAGGTGAGGATGGGTTTGAAGGCGAGGATGAGGATGGGGATGAGGTGACAATGAGGATGAAGGTGAGGATGGGGACGAAAGCGAGGACGAGGATGGGGATGAAAGTGAGGACAAGGATGAAGGTGAGGATGAGAATGAAGGTGAGGGTGGGGATGACAATGAGGATGAAGGCGAGGATGAGGATGGGGATGAAGGTGGGGATGGGGATAGAGATGCCAATGAGGATGAAGCTGAGGACAAAGATGAGGAGGAGGATGAAGATGAGGGTGAGGATGAGATGACAAGGAGGATGAAGGTGAGGATGAGGATGGGGATGGGTTTAAAGGTGAGGATGAGGATGGGGATGAAGGTGAGGATGGGGATGCGGATGAGATGACAGTGAGGATGAAGGTGAGGGTGAGGATGCGGATGAAGGTGGGGACGGAGATGCCAATGAGGACAAAGGCGAGGATGAGGATGAGGATGAAGGTGAGGACAAGGACGAAGGTCAGGATGAGGATGAAGGTGGGGATGAGGATGGAGATGCCAATGAGGACGAGGATGGTGGGACCGGGGGGAGGAAGCAGCATCTCCCCGCGGCTCTGACCGCCGCCCTGCCCTGCCCGCAGAGCGGCGACGACGAGGAGTACCGGCGCATCTACACCACCAAGATCAAACCGCGCCTCCGGCCCGAGGAGGGGCCCGAGGCCGAGGCCACCCAGAGCCGCACCATCACCGTCACCCGCAAGGTCACCGCCTACACCGTGGACGTCACCAGCCACGACGGCGACCTCGGTGTCCTGCCCGGCACACCTGAGGGCCTTCACCTGCCCACGGAGCCCCCCCAGAGCCAAATTCCTGCTGGAGAAACTGGAAAACCCCACCCCGGCTGGAAGGGCTCCGGCGCCTTCCCGGGGTCACCGAGGGTGGAGGCCAACGGACAATTCGGAGAGCCGGACGGGCAAGGCCACCAAACGTCCGGCGCGGCTCCGTGGCCGCAGGGAGAGGTCGCCGGTTCCTCGCCGAAAATCAAGATCCCGGCGTTGAAAATCCCCAAATTCGGGTTCCAGGCTGGTGGTGGTGAAGGGATGGACGTCACCTGCTCGTCCACGCCCGGTGTCCCCTCCCCGTCCGTGGACGTGGCGGTCACGGGTGCCACCACCAAGGTCACCTCCCCTTCTCCTCTGGACGTCGTCCCCAGCGTGGAGGTCACAGCCCAGGAGGGCGCCAAGGGGAAAATCAAAATCCCGCACTTGACCTTCCCCAAATTCTCTGCCGTGGCCACCGAGGTCCCCACCGAGGTCCCCACCGTCCCCGAGGTGGCGGACGTCAACCTGAACCTGAAGGGCCCCAGGGTGGAAGGGGAGCTGAAAGGACTCGGTCCCACCAAGGGGCTCCAGGTGGACGTGAAGGGTCCTCAGGTGGAGGTGGCCGGTCCTGGAGGTGGTGGCCTGAAGGGTGTGGAGATGGACGTTGACCTGAAGGGGTTGAAGGGAGGAGTGGACGTGTCCATGCCCAGCCTGGGGGGTGAATTGAAGGGGCCTCAACTGGACCTTAAAGGGGTGGAGGTGCCCGGAGTGGACATCAAAGGCCCCAAGGTGAAGGTGCCCGAGGTGGGCATCAAGAGCCCCCAGATCTCCGTGCCCGACGTCGACCTGAACCTCAAAGGGCCCGGAGTCAAGGGAGATCTGGAAGTTTCCACCCCAAAACTGGAAGGGGAGCTGAAGAGCCCCGGGCTGGACATCAAAGGTCCCAAAGTCGAGGTTGAAGCTCCAGATTTGGAGGTCCAAGGGTCTGAGGGGAAGCTGAAGTTCCCCAAGCTGAAAATGCCCAAATTTGGGGTGAAGGGAGAGAGCCCCAGCGCTGAAGTGACCCTTCCCAAAGGTGGGCTGGAGGTCTCCGGCCCCAAAGTGGACGTCGGCATCCCCAGCGTGGACATCAAAGGCCCCAAAGTGGACGTCGGGGCGCCGGACGTCGACGTTCACGGCCCCGAGGGAAAATTCAAGATGCCCAAGTTCAAAATGCCCAAATTTGGGATACCCGGGGTGAAGGCAGAAGGTCCCGAGGTGGACGTGAACCTCCCAAAGGGAGACCTGGAAGTGTCCGGCCCCAAGGTGGACGTTGAGGCGCCGAGTTTGGACCTCCAGGGGCCTGAAGTGCAACTCAAGGCCCCCAAAATCTCCGTGCCGGACGTCAACCTGACCCTGAACGGCGCCAAGGCCGGCGGCGACCTGGAGGTGTCCGTGCCGGGTTTGAAGGGCCCTGGGTTGGACATCAAAGGCCCCAAAGTCGAGGTTGAAGCTCCAGATTTGGAGGTCCAAGGGTCTGAGGGGAAGCTGAAGTTCCCCAAGCTGAAAATGCCCAAATTTGGGGTGAAGGGGGAGAGCCCCGAGCTGGAGGTGACCCTTCCCAAGGGCGGGGTGGACATTTCGGGTCCCGGCGTGGCCGTCGAGGTGCCCGGCGTGGAGCTGAAGGGCCCTCAGGTGAAGGTGCCCGAGGTGAGCATCAAAACCCCCCAGATCTCCATGCCCGACATCGACCTGAACCTCAAAGGGCCCAAAGTCAAGGCGGATTTGGACGTTTCCACCCCAAAACTGGAAGGGGAGCTGAAGAGCCCCGGGCTGGACATCAAAGGTCCCAAAGTCGAGGTGGAAGCTCCAGATCTGGAGGTCCAAGGGCCTGAGGGGAAGCTGAAGTTCCCCAAGCTGAAAATGCCCAAATTTGGGGTGAAGGGGGAGAGCCCCGAGCTGGAGGTGACGCTCCCAGGGGGGGAGATGGACATTTCCGCCCCCAAGGTGGGCGTGGACGTCCCGAGCGTGGAGGTGGAAGGGCCGGAGGTCAAAGGGAAAGGCCTGAAGTTCAAAATGCCCGAACTCAACGTTCAGACCCCGAAACTCTCCATGCCCGATGTGGATCTGGGCTTGAAGGCCCCGAAGCTGAAAGGAGACGCCGGGATTTCCGGGCTGAAGGGTCCCAAAATCGACGTGAAAGCCCCCAAGGTGGACGTGGAAGGTCCCAAAATCGACATGAAAGGTCCCAAAATCGACGTGAAAGGCCCCAAGGTGGACATGGAAGGTCCCAAACTCGACGTGAAAGGTCCCAAACTCGACGTGAAAGGCCCCAAGGTGGACGTGGAAGGTGCCAAGCTGGATGTGGAAGGTCCCAAGCTGGATGTTGACGTGCCCGAGGTGGACTTGGAATGTCCGGAAGGGAAGGTGAAAGGCCCCAAGTTCAAGATGCCCAAACTCAACGTCAAATCGCCCAAGATCTCGATGCCGGACGTGGATTTGAACCTGAAGGGACACAAAGTGAAGGGAGAGGTGGACGTGTCCCTGCCCAGGGTGGAAGGTGACATCAAGGGGCCGAAGGTGGACGTGGAGGTCCCGGATGTCCACCTGGAAGGTCCAGAGGCCAAACTGAAAATGCCCAAAGTGAAATTGCCTCATTTCAACGTCTCCGGCCCCAAGCTGGAGGGGCCCGAGGTGGACGTGACCCTGCCCAAAGGACAGGTGGACATCTCTGGGCCAGAGGTGGACGTTGAAGGTCCGGAGGTGGACGTTGGAGGAGTGGACGGGAAGTGGAAAGGTCCCAAATTCCGGATGCCGAAGCTTAACATCAAATCCCCCAAGATCTCGATGCCGGACGTGGACCTGAACCTGAAGGGACCCAAAGTGAAGGGGGACGTGGATGTGTCCATGCCCAAGGTGGAAGGGGAATTGAAAGCTCCAGAAATGGACATTAAAGGGCCAAAAGTGGACGTTGAGGTGCCCGGCGTGGATTTGGAGTGTCCCGAGGGGAAGGTCAAAGGCCCCAAGTTCAAGATGCCCGAGATGCACATCAAGACCCAAAAGATCTCCATGCCCGATGTGGACATCAGCCTGAAGGGCCCCAAAGTCAAAGGTGACGTGGACGTGTCCCTTCCAAAGCTGGAGGGTGACCTGAAGGGTCCTGAAGTGGACATCAAAGGCCCCAAAGTGGACATCGAGGCGCCGGACGTCGACGTTCACGGCCCCGAGGGAAAATTCAAGATGCCCAAGTTCAAGATGCCCAAATTTGGGATGCCCGGGGTGAAGGCAGAAGGTCCCGAGGTGGACGTGAACCTCCCAAAGGGAGACCTGGAGGTGTCCGGCCCCAAGGTGGACATTGAAGGTCCAGAGGTGGATGTGGAGCTGCCCGAGGGGAAGATCAAAGGCCCCAAGTTCAAGATGCCCGAGATGCATTTTAAGACCCCCAAGATCTCCATGCCCGACATCGACCTGAACCTGAAGGGTCCCAAGCTGAAGGGAGATGTCGATGTCTCTGTCCCTAAACTGGAGGGTGACCTGAAAGCCCCAGATGTTGACCTCAAAGGTCCCAAAGTGGACATTGATGTGCCCGACGTCGACGTTCACGGCCCTGAAGGAAAGTTCAAGATGCCCAAGTTCAAAATGCCCAAATTCGGTCTGAAGGGAGACGGCCCCGAGGTGGACGTGAACCTCCCAAAGGGAGACCTGGATGTGTCCGGCCCCAAGGTGGACATTGAAGGTCCTGAAGTGGACGTGGAGCTGCCAGAAGGGAAGATCAAAGGCCCCAAGTTCAAGATGCCCGAGATGAACATCAAGGCCCCCAAGATCTCCATGCCCGACGTTGACTTCAACCTCAAAGGCCCCAAGGTGAAGGGGGACATTGATGTCTCTGTCCCCAAGTTGGAAGGTGACCTGAAAGCCCCAGATCTCGACATCAAAGGCCCCAAAGTCAATGTGGACCTCCCTGACGTGGAGCTGGAAGGTCCCGAGGGGAAGATCAAAGGCCCCAAGTTCAAGATGCCCGAGATGCACATCAAGGCCCCCAAGATCTCCATGCCCGACATTGACCTGAACCTGAAGGGCCCCAAGGTCAAGGGCGATGTGGATGTGTCCCTTCCAAAGCTGGAAGGTGACCTGAAGGGTCCTGAAATCGACATCAAGGGCCCCAAAGTGGACATTGATGTGCCCAATGTCGACGTTCACGGCCCTGAGGGAAAGTTCAAGATGCCCAAGTTCAAAATGCCCAAATTCGGTCTGAAGGGAGACGGCCCCGAGGTGGACGTGAACCTCCCAAAGGGAGACCTGGAAGTGTCCGGCCCCAAGGTGGACATCGAAGGTCCAGAGGTGGACGTGGAGCTGCCAGAAGGGAAGATCAAAGGGCCCAAGTTCAAGATGCCGGAGATGCACATCAAAGCCCCCAAGATCTCCATGCCTGACGTTGACTTCAACCTCAAAGGCCCCAAATTGAAGGGGGACGTCGATGTTTCTGCTCCAAAGCTCGAGGGTGACCTGAAAGCCCCAGATCTCGACATCAAAGGCCCCAAGGTCAATGTGGACCTCCCTGACGTGGAGCTTGAAGGTCCCGAGGGGAAGATCAAAGGCCCCAAGTTCAAGATGCCCGAGATGCACTTTAAGACCCCCAAGATCTCCATGCCTGACATTGACCTGAACCTGAAGGGCCCCAAGGTCAAGGGTGACGTGGATGTGTCCCTTCCAAAGCTGGAGGGTGACCTGAAGGGCCCTGAACTGGACATCAAAGGCCCCAAAGTGGACATCGAGGCGCCGGACATCGACGTTCACGGCCCTGAAGGAAAGTTCAAGATGCCCAAGTTCAAGATGCCCAAATTTGGGATGCCTGGGGTGAAGGCAGAAGGTCCCGAGGTGGACGTGAACCTCCCAAAGGGAGACCTGGAAGTGTCCGGCCCCAAGGTGGACATTGAAGGTCCAGAGGTGGATGTGGAGCTGCCAGAAGGGAAGATCAAAGGCCCCAAGTTCAAGATGCCCGAGATGAACATCAAGGCCCCCAAGATCTCCATGCCCGACTTCGACCTGAACCTGAAGGGCCCCAAACTGAAGGGAGATGTCGATGTCTCTGTCCCCAAGCTGGAGGGTGACCTGAAAGGTCCGGATGTGACCGTTAAAGGTCTGAAGGTGGATGTGGACGTTCCTGAGGTGGACGTTGAAGGTCCCGAGGGCAAGTGGAAGGGACCCAAGATCAAGATGCCGGAGATGAACATCAAGGCGCCGAAATTTTCTCTGCCTGATGTCGACCTGAACCTGAAAGGTCCCAAACTGAAGGGAGAGGTGGGCGTGGCTGCCCCAAAAATAGAAGGTGACGTGAAGGTGCCAGATCTGGAGCTGAAAGGACCCAAAGTGGACGTGGATGTCCCCGACATCGACCTGGAGTGTCCCGAGGGGAAGGTGAAGGGCCCCAAGTTCAAGATGCCCGAGATGCACTTCAAGGCCCCCAAGATCTCCATGCCCGACTTCGACCTGAACCTGAAGGGCCCCAAAGTCAAGGGAGACGTGGACGTGTCCGTCCCGAAAATTGAGGGAGATCTGAAGGCCCCAGACTTCGACATCAAAGGCCCCAAAGTGGACGTCGATCTCCCCGACGTCGACCTGGAGTGTCCAGAAGCGAAGCTGAAGGGCCCCAAGTTCAAGATGCCCGAGATGCACTTCAAAACCCCCAAGATCTCCATGCCCGACATTGACCTCAACCTGAAGGGCCCCAAACTGAAGGGGGACGTGGACATTTCCACCCCCAAACTGGAAGGTGACTTGAAGGGCCCGGAGGTGGACATCAAAGGTCCCAAATTGGACATCGAAGCTCCCGATGTGGACATTGAGCTTCCGGAGGGGAAAGTGAAGGGCCCCAAGTTCAAGATGCCCGAGATGCACATCAAAGCCCCCAAGATCTCCATGCCCGACTTCGACCTGAACCTGAAGGGCCCCAAGGTCAAGGGTGACGTCGATGTGTCCCTGCCCAAGGTCGAAGGGGACCTGAAAGGCCCGGAGGTGTCGCTGAAAGGTCCAAAAGTGGACGTAGAAGTTCCTGACGTGGAGCTGGAATGTCCAGAGGGGAAGATCAAAGGCCCCAAGTTCAAGATGCCCGAGATGCACATCAAAGCCCCCAAGATCTCCATGCCCGACTTCGACCTCAACCTGAAGGGCCCCAAAGTGAAGGGGGACGTCGATGTCTCTGTCCCCAAGCTGGAAGGTGACCTCAAAGGCCCTGAACTGGACATCAAAGGCCCCAAAGTCAACGTGGATCTCCCTGACGTCGACCTGGAGTGTCCCGAGGGGAAACTGAAGGGCCCCAAGTTCAAGATGCCCGAGATGCACATCAAGGCCCCCAAGATCTCCATGCCCGACCTCGACCTCAACCTGAAGGGCCCCAAAGTCAAGGGGGACATCGATGTCTCTGTTCCAAAGATCGAGGGAGACCTGAAAGCCCCAGACCTCGACATCAAAGGCCCCAAGGTCGATGTGGACCTCCCCAACGTGGAGCTGGAAGGTCCCGAGGGGAAGATCAAAGGCCCCAAGTTCAAGATGCCCGAGATGCACATCAAGGCCCCCAAGATCTCCATGCCCGATGTTGACTTCAACCTCAAAGGCCCCAAAGTCAAGGGCGATGTTGATGTCTCTGTTCCCAAGTTGGAAGGTGACCTGAAGGGCCCTGAACTGGACATCAAAGGCCCCAAAGTGGACATTGAGGCACCTGATGTAAACCTTCACGGCCCCGAGGGAAAATTCAAGATGCCCAAGTTCAAAATGCCCAAATTTGGGATGCCCGGCGTGAAGGCGGAAGGTCCCGAGGTGGACGTGAACCTCCCGACAGGAAACCTGGATGTGTCCGGCCCCAAGGTGGACATTGAAGGTCCAGAGGTGGACGTGGAGCTGCCAGAAGGGAAGATCAAGGGCCCCAAGTTCAAGATGCCTGAGGTGCACTTCAAAACCCCCAAGATCTCCATGCCCGACATTGACCTGAACCTGAAGGGTCCCAAGATCAAGGGAGATGTCGATGTCTCTGTCCCCAGGCTGGAAGGTGACCTGAAGGGCCCTGAACTGGACATCAAAGGCCCCAAAGTCAATGTCGACCTTCCCAATGTGGAGCTGGAAGGTCCTGAGGGGAAGATCAAAGGCCCCAAGTTCAAGATGCCTGAGATGCACATCAAGGCCCCCAAGTTCTCCATGCCCGATGTTGACTTCGGCTTGAAGGGCCCCAAGATCAAGGGAGATGTTGATGTGTCAGTTCCAAAATTGGAAGGTGACCTGAAGGGTCCTGAAATCGACATCAAAGGCCCCAAAGTGGACATTGAGGCCCCAGATGTTGACCTTCACGGCCCAGAAGGGAAAATAAAATTCCCCAAATTCAAAATGCCCAAATTTGGGATGCCCGGCGTGAAGACAGAAGGTCCCGAGGTGGACGTGAACCTCCCGACAGGAAACCTGGATGTGTCCGGCCCCAAGGTGGACATTGAAGGTCCTGAGGTGGACGTGGAGCTGCCAGAAGGGAAGATCAAAGGCCCCAAGTTCAAGATGCCCGAGATGCACATCAAGGCCCCCAAGATCTCCATGCCTGATGTTGACTTCAACCTCAAAGGCCCCAAACTGAAGGGGGACATCGATGTTTCTGCTCCAAAGCTTGAGGGTGACCTGAAAGCCCCAGATCTCGACATCAAAGGCCCCAAGGTCAATGTGGACCTCCCTGACGTGGAGCTGGAAGGTCCTGAGGGGAAGATCAAAGGTCCCAAGTTCAAGATGCCTGAGGTGCACTTCAAAACCCCCAAGATCTCCATGCCTGACATTGACCTGAACCTGAAGGGCCCCAAGGTCAAGGGGGACGTCGATGTCTCTGTCCCCAAGCTGGAAGGTGACCTGAAAGGTCCTGAACTGGACATCAAAGGCCCCAAGGTCGATGTGGACCTCCCTGACGTGGAGCTGGAAGGTCCTGAGGGGAAGATCAAAGGCCCCAAGTTCAAGATGCCCGAGATGCACATCAAGGCCCCCAAGTTCTCCATGCCCGACGTCGACTTCGGCTTGAAGGGCCCCAAGGTCAAGGGGGACATCGATGTCTCTGTCCCCAAGGTAGAAGGTGACCTCAAGGGCCCCGAAATCGACATCAAAGGCCCCAAAGTGGACATCGATGTGCCCGACGTCGACCTTCACGGGCCAGAAGGGAAAATAAAGTTCCCCAAGTTCAAGATGCCCAAATTTGGGGTCCCCGGCTTCAAAGCGGAGGGGCCAGAGGTGGACGTGAACCTCCCGACAGGAAACCTGGAAGTGTCCGGCCCCAAGGTGGACATTGAAGGTCCTGAGGTGGACGTGGAGCTGCCAGAAGGGAAGATCAAAGGCCCCAAGTTCAAGATGCCCGAGATGCACATCAAAGCCCCCAAGATCTCCATGCCTGACGTTGACTTCAACCTCAAAGGCCCCAAATTGAAGGGGGACATCGATGTTTCTGCTCCAAAGCTCGAGGGTGACCTGAAAGCCCCAGATCTCGACATCAAAGGCCCCAAGGTCGATGTGGACCTCCCTGACGTGGAGCTGGAAGGTCCCGAGGGGAAGATCAAAGGCCCAAAGTTCAAGATGCCCGAGATGCACATCAAGGCCCCCAAGTTCTCCATGCCCGATGTTGACTTCAGCCTGAAGGGCCCCAAGGTCAAGGGGGACGTGGATGTCTCTGTCCCCAAGCTGGAAGGTGACCTGAAGGGCCCTGAACTGGACATCAAAGGCCCCAAGGTGGACATTGAGGCGCCCGACGTCGACATCCACGGCCCGGAAGGGAAAATCAAGATGCCCAAGTTCAAGATGCCCAAATTCGGATTTTCCGGGCCAAAGGTGGAAGGCCCCGAGGTGGACGTGAACCTCCCTGAGGCCGAGGTCAACCTTTCGGGTCCCAAGGTCGACGTTTCCGTCCCTGAGCTGGAGATCGAAGGCCCCGAAGGGAAACTGAAGGGCCCCAAGTTCAAGAAGCCGGAGCTGCAGTTCAACGTCCCCAAGATCTCCATGCCCGACATCGACCTCAACCTGAAGGGCCCCAAGCTGAAAGGTGACCTTGACGCTTCTCTGCCCAAGGTGGAGGGCGAGCTGAAAGGCCCCAAGGTGGACATCAAGGGGCCGGAGCTTGAGCTGGAGGGGCCAAAGCTTGACCTTGAAGGAAAAGCTAAAAAATCCAGGTTTAAACTCCCCAAGTTTGGCTTTTCCGGCCCAAAAGTTCAAAGCCCCGAGGTGGATGTGAAGCTGAAAAAACCTGAGGTGGAACTGTCCGGCCCCAAAGTTGAGGTCCAGGCTCCGGATTTGGACCTCCAGGGGAAATCCAAGGGCTCCAAGTTCAAAATGCCTTTCCTGAACATTTCCTCGCCCAAAGTCTCGATGCCGGACGTGGAGCTGAACCTGAAGGGGCACAAAACCAAAGGGGAGTTCGAGCTGTCCACCCCCAAGCTGGAAGGGGAGCTGAAAGGTCCTGAGGTGGACATCAAAGGCCCCAAGGTCAACGTCGAGACCCCCGACGTGGAGGTTCACGGCCCGGAGGGGAAAATCAAGATGCCCAAGTTCAAAATGCCCAAATTCGGCGTTCCTGGGTTTAAAGGAGAGGGGCCGGAGGTGGACGTGAGCCTGCCGACTGGAGAAGTGGACGTGTCCGGTCCAAAGGTGGACATCGAAGGTCCGGAGGTGGACATTGAGGGGCCGGAGGGGAAGATCAAAGGTCCCAAGTTCAAGATGCCCGAGATGAACATCAAAGCCCCCAAGATCTCCATGCCCGACATCGACCTCAACCTGAAGGGCCCCAAACTGAAGGGGGACGTGGACGTGTCCCTGCCCCAGGTGGACCTGAAGGGACCCAAGGTGGAGGTGGAAGTTCCCGACGTCGACGTTGAAGGACCCAAAGGGAAAATCAAGGGCCCCAAGTTCAAGATGCCCGAGATGAACATCAAAGCTCCCAACATCTCCATGCCAGACCTGGACCTCAACCTGAAAGGTCCCAAGGTCAAAGGTGGGGTGGACGTCGATCTGTCTGCACCGAAACTCGAAGGTGACCTGAGCATGCCGGACGTCGACATCAAAGGCCCCAAAGTGGACATTGAAGGTCCAGAGCTGGACATTGAAGGGCCGGAGGGGAAGATCAAAGGCCCCAAGTTCAAGATGCCCGAGATGCACATCAAAGCCCCCAAGATCTCCATGCCCGACGTCGACTTCAACCTCAAGGGCCCCAAAGTCAAGGGGGACATCGATGTTTCTGCTCCAAAGCTGGAGGGTGACCTCAAGGGCCCTGAACTGGACATCAAAGGCCCCAAAGTGGACATTGATGTCCCTGATGTCGATGTTCACGGCCCCGATGGAAAATTCAAGATGCCCAAGTTCAAAATGCCCAAATTCGGTCTGAAGGGAGACGGCCCCGAGGTGGACGTGAACCTCCCGACAGGAAACCTGGATGTGTCCGGCCCCAAGGTGGACATCGAAGGTCCAGAGGTGGACGTGGAGCTACCCGAGGGGAAGGTGAAGGGCCCCAAGTTCAAGATGCCCGAGATGCACATCAAGGCCCCCAAGATCTCCATGCCCGACATTGACCTGAACCTGAAGGGCCCCAAAGTCAAGGGGGACATCGATGTTTCTGCTCCAAAGCTCGAGGGTGACCTGAAGGGCCCTGAACTGGACATCAAAGGCCCCAAAGTTGATGTTGATCTTCCAGATGTGGAGCTGGAAGGTCCTGAGGGGAAGATCAAAGGCCCCAAGTTCAAGATACCTGAGATGCACATCAAGGCCCCCAAGATCTCCATGCCTGACCTCGACTTCAACCTAAAGGGCCCCAAAGTGAAGGGGGATGTTGATGTCTCTGTCCCCAAGTTGGAAGGTGACCTGAAAGGCCCTGAACTGGACATCAAAGGCCCCAAGGTCGATGTGGATCTCCCTGACGTTGAGCTGGAAGGTCCTGAAGGGAAACTGAAGGGCCCCAAGTTCAAGATGCCCGAGATGCACATCAAGGCCCCCAAGTTCTCCATGCCCGATGTTGACTTCAACCTAAAGGGCCCCAAGGTCAAGGGTGACGTGGACGTCTCAGTGCCAAAGCTGGAGGGTGACCTGAAGGGCCCTGAACTGGACATCAAAGGTCCCAAAGTGGACATTGATGTGCCCGACGTCGACGTTCACGGCCCTGAGGGAAAGTTCAAGATGCCCAAGTTCAAAATGCCCAAATTCGGTCTGAAGGGAGACGGCCCCGAGGTGGACGTGAACCTCCCAAAGGGAGACCTGGAAGTGTCCGGCCCCAAGGTGGACATTGAAGGTCCAGAGGTGGACGTGGAGCTGCCAGAAGGGAAGATCAAAGGCCCCAAGTTCAAGATGCCCGAGATGCATTTTAAGACCCCCAAGATCTCCATGCCCGACATTGACCTGAACCTGAAGGGGCCCAAGGTGAAGGGGGACATTGATGTCTCTGTCCCCAAGCTGGAAGGTGACCTGAAGGGCCCTGAACTGGACATCAAAGGCCCCAAAGTCGATGTCGACCTTCCCAATGTGGAGCTGGAAGGGCCTGAGGGGAAGATCAAAGGCCCCAAGTTCAAGATGCCCGAGATGCACATCAAGGCCCCCAAGATCTCCATGCCCGATGTTGACTTCAACCTCAAAGGCCCCAAAGTCAAAGGTGACGTGGACGTGTCCCTTCCAAAGCTGGAGGGTGACCTGAAGGGACCTGAAGTGGACATCAAAGGCCCCAAAGTGGACATCGAGGCGCCGGACGTCGACGTTCACAGCCCCGAGGGAAAATTCAAGATGCCCAAGTTCAAGATGCCCAAATTTGGGATGCCCGGGGTGAAGGCAGAAGGTCCCGAGGTGGACGTGAACCTCCCGACAGGAAACCTGGAAGTGTCCGGCCCCAAGGTGGACATTGAAGGTCCAGAGGTGGACATCGAGGGTCCCGAAGGAAAACTGAAGGGCCCCAAGTTCAAGATGCCCGAGATGCACATCAAGGCCCCCAAGATCTCCATGCCCGACCTCGACCTGAACCTGAAAGGCCCCAAGGTCAAAGGTGACGTGGACGTGTCCCTGCCCAGTGTGGAAGGAGAGCTGAAAGGTCCCGAGGTCAATGTCGCCGCCCCCGACGTCTCCATCGACAGCCCCGAGGGCAAATTCAAACTGCCCAAGTTCAAGATGCCCAAATTCTCCATGCCTGGATTCAAAGGGGACGGGGTGGATGTGGACCTGACCGTCCCCAAGGGCGACGTGGCCGTTTCGGGCCCCAGCGTGGACCTGGAGGCTCCTGAGCTGAGCGTGGACGGGAAGGTCAAAGGTCCCAAATTTTCCATGCCCGAGATGCACATCAAGGCCCCCAAGATCTCCATGCCCGACCTCGACCTCAACCTCAAAGGCCCCAAAGTCAAGGGGGACGTCGATGTTTCCCTTCCAAAGCTCGAGGGTGACCTGAAAGCCCCAGATCTCGACATCAAAGGCCCCAAGGTCGATGTGGACCTCCCTGAGGTGGAGCTGGAAGGTCCCGAGGGGAAGATCAAAGGCCCCAAGTTCAAGATGCCCGAGATGCACATCAAGGCCCCCAAGATCTCCATGCCCGACCTCGACTTCAACCTGAAGGGCCCCAAGGTCAAGGGGGACATCGATGTCTCTGTCCCCAAGCTGGAGGGGAACCTGCAGTGCCCAGATGTCGACCTCAAGGGTCCCAAACTGGACATTCAGGCTCCGGACATGACCCTGGAAGGGCCCAAGGTCAAGATGCCCGAAATTCACGTCAAGACCCCCCAGATCTCCATGCCCGACATCGACCTGAACCTGAAGGGCCTGAAGGTCAAAGGTGACGCTGACCTGCAGGGCCCCAAGCTGGAGGGGGGTCTGAAGGGCCCCGAGGTCGAGGTCAAAGGGCCCAAGGTCGACATCAAAGGCCCCAAAGTCGACGTCGAGGGTCCGGCGGTCGACGTCGATGGTCTGGAGGGCAAGGTGAAGCTGCCCAAAATGAAAATGCCCAAATTTGGCTTTAAAGGGGAAGGTCCTGAGGTGGAGGTCAACCTGCCCAAGGCCGAGGTGGATCTGTCCGGCCCCAAGGTTGATCTCAGCCTGCCGGAGGCCAACGTCGAAGGTCTGGAGGGCAAAGTGAAAGGTCCCAAAGTGAAAACGCCCGAAATGCACGTCAACGTCCCCAAAATCTCCATGCCCGAGATAGACTTGAACTTGAAAGGCCACAAAACCAAGGGCGGCTTCGACCTTTCCGCCCCCAAGGTGGAAGGTCACCTGAAAGGGCCCGAGGTCAACCTGAAAGGCCCCGAATTCGGGGTCAAAGGCCCCGAAGTCGAGGTCGAATGTCCCGACCTGAGCGTCGAGGGCCCGGAGGCCAACCTCAAAGCTCCCAAGTTTAAAAAGTCCAAATTCGGGTTCGGGGTGAAGAGCCCCAAGGCGGAGGTGGAGTTACCTGAGATGGAGCTGAACGTGGAGTCACCTGAGGCCCACCTGTCGGGGAAAGGGAAGAAGAGCAAGTTCAAGATGCCCAAAATCCACATGAGCGGCCCCAAAGTGAAGGGGAAGAAGGGGGCGTTCGACGTCAACGCGGCGGGAGCCGAGCTGGAGGCCGAGCTGGACGTCACCGGCCCCGATGTCACCACCAAGTCCCCCAACAAGGGCAAGAAGCCCATGTTCGGGAAGATCTCCTTCCCGGACGTCGAGTTCGACCTCAAATCCCACAGGTCCCGCGGCGGGGAGGCCTCGGTGGGGTTCCCCAAGGTCGAGGGAGATCTGGAGGCCAAGGGTGACCTCAAGGCCCCGGGTCTCGACGTCGAAGGTGCCGAGGTCAACCTGAGGAGCCCGAAGTTCAAAGTCCCCGGGGTCCAGGTGGGCATGGGGGAGGTGAACGTCGGGGGGAACCTGAAGGGCCCCGGGCTGGACGTCGCCGGCCCCGAGATCGGCGTGAAAGGACCAAAAGTCAAGGGCGACGTCGGAGCGCAACTGGAAGGTGCCGAGGGGAAGCTGGGATGGCGTCCCCAGGGTGGGAGGACGGGTTTGGGGCTGGAAATGCCGGACGTCAGCTCGGGCCCGGAGGTCAAGCTCCAAGGCCCCCAGATCTCCCGAGCTGAGTTGGAGGGGAAGCTGAAAGGACCAAAATTAAAGGGAGATTTGGACATTTCGGGCTCCGCCCAGGGGCCCGGCCTGGACCTCGGCGGCTTGGGTGGGAAGGTGAAGCTGCCCACGGTGGAGGTCCAGGGGGGTGTCCCTTGCTCCGTCCAGTCCCCACCAGGGGCCACCCTGGACCTCAAGGGGCCCTCTCTGGACGTCTCCGGCCTGGATTTGGATGTCAACCTGAAAGGACCAAAGTTGAAAGGAGACGTCGGCGTCAAATCCCCTCAAGCGTCGGCCGACAACGGCTTCGAGATTTTGGGGGGCACCATCAAACTCCCGTCCCTGAAGCTGCCCCAGTTCGGCATCTCCAGCCCCGGCACGGACGGAGGGGACGTTGGGGTCACTCTGGAGGGTCCCCAGGTCAAGGCGGGGTTGGAAGGTCCCGAGGTGGAGCTGAAAGGGCCGAAGTTCTCCAGCCCGGACGTTGAGCTGAGGCTGAAAGGACCAAACCTGGAGGTGGCCGGTGACATCAAAGGGTCAAAGGTCAGCGTGGAAGCCCCTCGGGGAGGTCTGGAAGCTCCGGCTTTGGAAGCGTCCGGCTCGGGGTTGAACGTCAACGCCAAAGGGCCGAAGGTCAAAGGGGCGGCCGAGGCTTCCGGAACCTTCCACGCCTGCGTCCCCGAGGCCGGCCAGGTCAGGGTCTCCTTCCCCAAGCTGAGGATGCCCAAATTCGTCTTCTCCGAGCCCGAGGCCAAAGGCCGCGAGGTCGGGGTGGACGTCGACTTCCCCGGCGGCGGCGCCGAGGCCGAGGTGGAACCGGACGAGGCCGAGGCCAGGCTGAAGAAACCCTCCAAGCTGAAGATGCCCAAATTCAACTTCTCCAAGCAGAAAGGCCGCGGTGGTGGTGGTGGTGGCACCACCCCGGGTTCTCCTGATGCTTCAAGCTCCGTGTCCGGCTCCAAGGGCGACCTCAAGAGCTCCAAAGCCAGCCTGGGCTCGGCCGAGGGCGAGCTGGAGGCCGAAGCGCCGGCGGTCAAGGCCAAGTTCTCGCTGTTCCGTAGCAAGAAACCGCCGAGGCCGCGCTCGTCGTCCTTCAGCGATGACCACTCGGACGTGGCCACCGTGGCCACCTCCACCTCCGGCCGGCAGCCCAAGAGTAAATTCGGGACCTTCGGGGGCATCGGCTCCAAGGCCAAGGGTTGCTACGAGGTGACCGGGGAGGAGGAGGAGGAGGAGGCCGGGCGGAGGCTGGCCGTGTCCTGCGAGGGCGTGGCCGGCCTGGAGCTGGCGGTCAAGCGCAAGGAGTGACCGCGGGGTTGGGTTTTTGGGGGGTGGGGGTGGGGCGGTGTTTTGTACATAGGGAGCCCTGAGTGTACAGAGATGGGGGAGGGGATGGGGGTCTCCCCAAAGGGCCCACCCTGCCCCCCAGATTTTTGGGGTCCTCCCCAAAGTGCTGAGAGCTTCACTTTTCCCCCTGGCCCCAATTTATCCTTTTTTTTTTTTTAATTATTTTTAATTTTTTTTTTAATTTTTTAAATTTTTTTTCAATTTTTTTTCAATTTTTTAAAATTTTTTAAAATTTTTTTTTAATTTTTTTAAATTTTTTTCATTTTTTAAAATTTTTTTCAATTTTTTTTTAATTTTTTTTAATTTTTTTCAATTTTTTTTCAAATTTTTTCAATTTTTTTTCGATTTTTTTCAATTTTTTTTCAAATTTTTTTTTCATTTTTTTTCACTTTTTTTCAATTTTTTTTCAATTTTTTTTCAATTTTTTCCAAATTTTTTTTCATTTTTTTTCACATTTTTTTTCACATTTTTTTTTCAATTTTTTTTTTTTTTCAATTTTTTATTGGGGTTTATTTTGTTTTCCCCCCATTTTTTTTTTCCTCCTTCCTTTTCCTCCTCCCTTCAAAATATTTTCAGTGTTTGGTTGGTGGAAATGAAATTTTTTTGTGATTTTTGGGGTTTTTTTCCCTCTCTTTTAACCTTTTTTTTGGTTTTTTTTTGGCGGGGCTGAAGGTTCTGTCGGGTCGCTGGGTTTAATCGGAATTTTGGGGTTTTTTTGGTTTGGGAAAGAAATGAAACCAAAATTGTGGATTCTTTATTAAAAAAACAACCAAAAACTCTGGATTAATTAAAAAAAATGCTAATCAAAACCATGGATATATTAATATAAATTAACCAAACCCATGGGTGTATTAAATAAATTAACCAAAACCATGGATATATTAAATAAATTAATCAAATCCATGGATATATTAAATAAATTAACCAAACCCATGGGTGTATTAAATAAATTAATCAAATCCATGGTTTTATTAAATAAATTAATCAAACCCATGGATATATTAAATAAATTAACCAAACCCATGGGTGTATTAAATAAATTAATCAAATCCATGGTTTTATTAAATAAATTAATCAAACCCATGGATATATTAAGTAAATTAACCAAACCCATATATTAAAAATAAAGCAAAAAATACGGATTTGCTTAAAAAAAAGAAACCAAAGAAAAATATTTTATTTTTTTTAAAAATAAAGTAAAAAACGTGGATCCATTAAAAAAAAAAAAAGATTTATTCGAGAAATGAATATTAAAAAGAAAAATAAATAAAAGCGTCAACAGGAGGCGCGATTGGATCCGTTGAGAAAACAAACCAAAGGCAAGGGGATCTGTTAGAAAATAAAATTAAATAGATAAATTAAATAAATAAAATAAAATAAAATTTAAAATAAAATAAATAAAATTAAAATTAAATAAATAAATAAAATAAAATAATTTAAATAAATCCATAAAATTCAACCAAAAAATTCGAATAAAATTGAACCAAAAAAATCGAATTGAACCAAAAAAAATCGAATAAAACCGAACCAAAAAAATTCGAATAAAACTGAACCAAAAAAATCGAATAAAATTGAACCAAAAAAAAATTGAATAAAATTGAACCAAAAAAAAATCGAATAAAACTGAACCAAAAAAATCGAATAAAACTGAACCAAAAAAATCGAATAAAACTGAACCCAAAAAATCGAATTGAACCAAAAAAATCAAATAAAACTGAACCAAAAAATCGAATAAAACTGAACCAAAGAAATCGAATAGAACTGAACCAAAAAAAATCAAATAAAACTGAACCAAAAAAATCGAATAAAACTGAACCAAAAAAATCGAATTGAACCAAAAAAATTGAATAAAACTGAACCAAAAAAAAATCTAATAAAGTTGAACCAGAAAAATTCGAATAAAATTGAACCAAAAAAATCGAATTGAACGAAAAAATTCAAATAAAATTGAACCAAAAACATCGAATAAAATTGAACCAAAAACATCGAATAAAATTGAACCAAAAAAATCGAATAAAATTGAACCAAAAAAATCGAATTGAACCAAAAAAATCGAATAAAACTGAACCAAAAAATTCGAATAAAACGAAATAAAAAAAAATTAAAAATCGTGGATTTGTGAATAAAAACCAACCCAAAAAAACCCCCTTGACCTCTAAAACGGAGAAGTGTCCCCAGCGCGGGGGAGAATTTAATCCGCGGCCACGAGCGGCGGGGATCGAATGACTCCGGCCCTGAGCCAGCCCAGAGCCGCTTTTCTTTTGCAGCTTTATTTTCATTTTTTTTATTATTATTTTTATTATTTTTTTGGGGCTGTTTTATGGCTTTTTTGTCGTCGTATTTGTTACATCCTTTGTATTATAAAATTTGCTACCGGCTCTCGTTTCCGCCTTGTTTTTTTTTAACCCTGAAAAGTTGTTTTTTTTTTTTTTGTTTATGAGGAATTTTTTTTTTTTTTTTTTCGGTAGGGAGAGGTTTAAATAAATTAAATTTTTAAAAAAAAAAAAAAAAAAAAGAAGAAGAAACCCCGGAAAATATAAAAATATAAAAATATAAAAATATAAACCCCCCCCCCCCGTTTTCTTCCCCTTTTTGCAGCACTTTAACGGCGAATTAACAGGAGAAAAAAAACCCAAAAAAAAAAACAAAAAAAAAAAACCAGGGTGGAAAATGCAAATATATATAAAAAAAATAATAATAATAAATAAATAAAAAAAAAGTTTATTAACCGCGAGCTCGTCGCCTTCCGCGTTGTTTTTTTTTTCCCAAGGTCGGGTTTGGGGTTTTTGGCTCCAATCAGATCCTCCCTCGGGATTTTGGGGGTCGCAACGCCCCCCCCCGTCAAAAATTTGGGGTCCTGGCCCCTCCCCCCATCTCAAATTTCACACCCCTCCCCCCCCAAGGAAAACCCCGCACTCAGATCCTCCCGCCCGCCAGGGGGCGCTGCTGCGCGGGCCCAGCCCCCTTTTTTTTTTCCGGAAGCTCCGGGATGGCGGACCGGAAGTCGGCCGTATTGCCCCGGTGCATGACGGGCGCTGTAGTCCCCCCTGAAGGAGCGACGCTTCCGGTCACGTGCGCTTGAGGCGTGATGGGAACCGTAGTTCTAAATGCAGGGCAAAACCGGAAGTGGCTTGGCGGCCACCGTTATTCGCGATGCATTCTGGGTGCTGTAGTTTTTTTAATAAGGGGGCGGGGCTTCGGCCATGTTGGCGCCCGGTGCATGCTGGGAGCCGTGGTTTATTTTTAAAATAACGGGGAGTGGCTTCGGCCATGTTGGCGCCCGGTGCATTCTGGGAGCTGTGGTTTGTTTTTAAAATAAGGGGGCGGGGCTTCGGCCATGTTGGCGCCCGGTGCATGCTGGGAGCTGTGGTTTATTTTTAAAATAAGGGGGCGGGGCTTCGGCCATGTTGGCGCCCGGTGCATGCTGGGAGCTGTAGTTTTCCACCCGGGCCGGCTTCCTGCCCTGGGCGTTACTGGTCCGTACTGGGCGTTACTGGTCTGCCCCGCCCCGCCCCGCCCCATGACGTCACCCACACAGAGGCATCATGGGTAGGTGGCCATCTTTACTGAGGGCACGGAGGGACGGTCACCCCCCCCACACACACCTGGGGGGCGTCCAGGTGTCCACGGAGGGTCCCCAGGTGACCCCAAAAGTCCACTGGAGGGTCCTCAGCTGTGCCAGGTGTGTCCCCAGCTGTCCCAGGTGTGTCCCCAGGTGTCCCAGGTGTGTCCCCAGCTGTCCCAGGTGTGTCCCCAGGCATCCCCAGGTGTCCCCAGGCGTTCATGGCAGATCCTTCAGGTGTCCATTGGTGCTCCCAGGTGTCCTGAGGTGTCCCCAGGTGTGTCCCCAAATGTCCTCAGGTGTCCACAGGTGTCCCAGGTGTGTCCCCAGCTGTCCCAGGTGTCCCCAGGTGTTCACGGCAGGTCCTTCAGGTGTCCGCTGGTGCTCCCAGGTGTCCCCAGGAGTCCCCAGGTGTCCCAGGTGTTCATAGCAGCTCCTTCCAGCGTCCACTGGGGGGCTCCCAGATGTCCCGAGGTGTCCCAGGTGTTTCCAGGTGTCCCCAGACGTCCCAGGTGTCCCAGATGTCCCCAAGCATCCCCAGGTGTCCCCAGCTGTGTCAGGTGTCCCCAGGCGTTCACGGCAGGTCCTTCAGGTGTCCATTGGTGCTCCCAGGTGTCCTGAGGTGTCCCCAGGTGTCCCAGACATCCCCAGGTGTCCCAGGTGTCCCAGGTGTTCACAGCAGGTCCTTCCAGTGTCCACTGGGGGTGCTCCCACACATCCCCAGGTGTCCCAGGTGTCCTGAGGTGTCCCCAGGCGTTCATAGCAGGTCCTTCAGGTGTCCACTGGTGCTCCCAGGTGTCCCAGACGTCCCCAGGTGTCCCCAGAGGTCCCAGGTATTCCCAGGTGTTCCAGACGTCCTCAGCTCTCCCAGCTGTCCCAGATGTTCCCAGGTGTCTCCAGGTGTCCTTCCAGTGTCCTCAGCTGTCCCAGGTGTCCCCAGGCGTTCACGGCAGGTCCTTCAGGTGTCCATTGGTGCTCCCAGGTGTCCTCAGGTGTCCCCAGCTGTCCCAGGTGTGTCCCAGGTGTGTCCCAGGTGTGTCCCAGCTGTCCCCAGGTGTCCCCAGGTGTGCCCAGGGGCGCTCAGCAGCGCCGGGCCGAGCCGGGGTAGCGCAGCCGCAGCTCCTGGCGGAAGCGGCGGAAGAGGCGGCGGTTGAGGCCCAGCTCGGCCTCGCGGCTCCCGTGGAACCTCCCCGGCTCCTTGAAGCCGCCGTGGGTGACGAAGGCGCCGTCCAGCACCGCGAAGCGGAACCCGGCCACGTGCAGCTCGCAGGCCTGGCCAGGAAGGGGTTAACGGGGCACACTGAGGTGACCCCCCTGGAGCACCCAGGGAGCACCAGAGCACCCAGAGACCCCCTGCCCCTTGGGGGCCACCATCCCCAGCCCACCCCAAGGCCACCCCAAGGCCACCTCATGGCCCCCAAGGCCACTCCAAGACCACCCTGACGACCCCAGGGCCACCCCATGGACACCACGACCACCCCACAGCCACCCCAGGGCCACCCCAGGGTGACACCAAGACCCCAACCCCGAGCACCCAGAGAGCACCCAGAGACCCCCAGAACCTCCTGCCCCCTGGGAGCCACCATCCCCTGTCCACCCAAAGGCCACCCCAGGGCCACCACAACCACCCCATGGACACCATGACCACCCCAGGGCCACTCTATGGACACTATGGCCACCCCAGCGTCACACCAAGACCCCCACCCCGAGCACCCAGAGAGCACCCAGAGAGCCCCAGAGAGCACCCAGAGAGCACCCAGAGAGCACCCAGAGACCTCCTGCCACCATCCCCAGCCCCCAAAGCCATCTCAAGGCCACCAGGGCCGCTCCAAGACCACCCCAAGGCCACCCCATGGACACCACGACCACCCCAGAGCCACTCCATGGCCACCCCAAGGCCACCAGGGCCAGCCCAGGGTCACACCGAGACCCCCCACCCCAACCACCCAGAGAGCACCCAGAGACCTCTCCCCAAAATCCCCCAGAACCTCCTGCCACCATCCCCAGCCCCCAAGGCCACCCCAGGGCCACCCCATAGCTACCCCAAGGCCACCACGACCACCCCAGGGCCAGCAGGGCCACTCCAGGGCCACCAGGGCCACCCCAAGGCCACCCTAGAGCCACCACAGCCACTCTATGGACACCATGACCACCCCAGGGCCACCCCAAGGCCACCTCACAGCCACTATGACCAACCCAGGGCCACCCCATGGACACCATGACCACCCCAGGGTCACACCGAGACCCCCCCAGAGCACCCAGAGAGCCCCCAAAATCCCCCAGAACCCCCTGCCCTTGCAGGTCACCATCGCCTGTCCACCCAAAGGCCACCCCACAGCCACCACGACCACCCCAGGGCCACTCTATGGACACCATGACCACCCCAGGGTCACACTGAGACCCCCCCAGAGCACCCAGAGACCCCCAGAACCTCCTGCCACCATCCTTAGCCCCCAAAGCCACCCCAAGGCCACCAGGGCCACCCCAGGGTGACACCGAGACCCCGACCCTGAGCACCCAGAGAGCACCCAGAGACCTCCTGCCACCATCCCCAGCCCCCCCAAGGCCACCTCAAGGCCATCAAGGCCACTCCAAGACCACCCTGACGACCCCTGGGCCACCCCATGGACACCATGACCACCCCAGAGCCACCCCAAGGCCACCCCATGGACACCATGACCACCCCAAGGCCACCCCAGGGCCACCAGGGCCACCCCATGGACACCATGACCACCCCAGGCTCACACCGAGACCCCCCTGGAGCACCCAGAGATCTCCCCCCAAAACCCCCAGAACCCCCTGCCACCATCCCCAGCCCACCCCAGGGCCACCCCAAGGCCACCCCATGGCTACCAGGGCCACTCCAAGGCCACCATGGCCACCCCACAGAGACACCATGACCAACCCATGGCCACCCAGGGCCACCCCATGGACACCATGACCACCCCAGAGCCACCACAGCCACCTCAAGGCCACCAGGGCCACCCCAGGGCCACCCCAGGGTCACACCAAGACCCCCCCAGAGCACCCAGAGACCCCAGGGAGCACCCACAGACCCCCCTCCACAAAATCCCCCAGAACCCCCTGCCCCTTGGGGGCCACCATCCCCAGCCCCCAAGTCCACCCCAGGGCCACCTCATGGCCCTCAAGGCCACTCCAAGACCACCATGGCCACCCCATGGCCACCCCACAGCCACTATGACCACCCCAGAGCCACCACAGCCACCCCAAGGCCACCACAGCCACCCCAGGGCCACCATAACCACCCCAAGGCCACCCCAAAGCCACCCCAGAGCTACCCCAAGGCCACCAGGGCCACCCCACAGCCACCATGACCATCTCAAGGCCACTATGACCACCCCACAGCCACCCCAAGGCCACCCCACAACCACCACGACCACCCCACAGCCACTATGACCACCCCAGAGCCACCACAGCCACCCCAGAGCCACCACAGCCACCCCAGGGCCACCCCAAGGCCACCCCACAGCCACCCCACAGCCACCCCAAGGCCACCCCAAGGCCACCAAGGCCACTCCAAGACCACACCACAGCCATCCCAAGGCCACCGGGGCCACCCCACAGCCACTCCATGGACACCCTAGAGCCACCAGGGCCACCCCATGGCCACTCCACAGCCACCCCAAAGGCCACCCCAGAGTCACCACAGCCACCCCAAAGGCCACCCCAGGGCCACCCCATGGACACCCCATGGACACCATGACCACCCCACGGCCACCAGGGCGACCCCACAGCCACTATGACCACCCCAGGGCTACCATGGCCACACCAAGGCCACCCCATGGCCACCCCACAGCCACTATGACCACCCCAGGGCCACCCGATGGACACCATGACCACCCCAAGGCCACCAGAGCCACCCCAGGGCCACCCCTGCCCCCGCCCAGGCCCTGACCTGGCTGATGCGGTTGAAGCCGTACTGCAGGAACCTCTCGTCGAAGGGGGGGACGCCGCGGGCGGGGGCCACGTAGAAGGGCTCCCAGGGGTCCCTCCAGGGCGCCTCGTAGGCCACGCGCAGCCCCCCGGCCTGGGGGGGCAGGGGGGGCAGCCCCCGCCAGCGGCCGAAGTCGGTGGGGGCCTGGCAGCGGGGGCAGAGGCGGCCGTAGAAGGGCCGGACGCCCCCCGAGCCCCACAGGGCCAGCAGCTCGGCCTTGGAGGCCGGCGGCCGCAGCCCCGCCCGCAGCTCGAAGGCCGGCAGGACGAAGAGCACCCGAGCCCAGGGGGGCTCCGATTCGGGGGGCGGGGAGCCGGGGGGGTTGGGGTCAGGCTGGGGGTTGGGGGCACTCTGGGGGTTGGGGTCACTCTGGGGGTTGGGGTCACTCAGAGCATTGGGGTCACTCAGAGCTTTGGGGTCACTCAGAGTTCTGGGGTCACTCAGAGTTTTGGGGTCACTCAGAGCATTGGGGTCACTCAGAGTTCTGGGGTCACTCAGAGCTTTGGGGTCCCTCAGGGTTTTGGGGTCACTCAGGGCATTGGGGTCACTCAGGGCATTGGGGTCCCTCAGGGTTTTGGGGTCACTCAGAGCATTGGGGTCACTCAGAGCATTGGGGTCACTCAGGGCATTGGGGTCACTCAGGGTTTTGGGGTCACTCAGAGCATTGGGGTCCCTCAGGGTTTTGGGGTCCCTCAGGGTTTTGGGGTCACTCAGAGCTTTGGGGTCACTCAGGGTTCTGGGGTCACTCAGAGTTCTGGGGTCACTCAGGGCATTGGGGTCACTCAGGATTTTGGGGTCACTCAGAGCATTGGGGTCACTCAGAGCCTTGGGGTCACTCAGAGCATTGGGGTCCCTCAGGGTTTTGGGGTCACTCAGAGCTTTGGGGTCACTCAGAGCTTTGGGGTCCCTCAGGGTTTTGGGGTCCCTCAGGCCACCGGTGCCCCCCAAGCCGCCGCTGCCCCTCCGGCCGCCGCTGGGAGCCCCCGAACCTTTCGAATCCCCTGGAACCCCCAAACTCCCCTGGGGAGCGCCCCCAATTCTGGGACTCCCCAACCCCCCCCTGGGCCCCAGGCAGCCCCCCGGTGCCCCCCTCCCCGTCCCCCCCCCAGTTTTTGGGGTGCAGCCCCCCGTCCCTCAGCAGCCCCAGGAAGCCCCGGCGCAGCCCCGGGCTGGGCACCACGTCGGCGTCCAGCAGCAGCACGAAGCGCTCCCCAATTGGGGCGGGGGTCTCCCCCCCCTCCCCCGAGCCCCCCAGCCGGCCGCCCCCTCCCACGCCACGTTCCTCAGCAAATTCCCGGGGTACGGCACCCCCAGGCTGTAACTGGGGGGGTCCGCGGCCGCCAACCTGCCCAGAGCCCCCCGGCACCCCCCGCCCCAGCTCCGCCGCCGCTCCGGGGGTCTCGCCGGAGGCGGGGGTGGTCCCGCCGCCCCCGCCAGCACCACCTGCAGCCTCAGGCGAGCCCTCAAAGGCCGGCAGGGCCCCCCCAAAATCTCCATCAGCTCCTGCAGCCCCTCCCGCGGCTCCCCGAAAACCGCCAGCGACAGCGGCCCCCCCCAGGGACCCCCCAGCGCCGCCGCCGCCCGCCCGGGGCTGCCGTGGGTGGCCAGCACCAGCTCGGGCCGGGGGTCGCGGCTCCAGCTCGGGGGGGCTCCCAGCACGTCCCGGTAAAGGCGGAAGGAGCCCGAAGCGTCCAGGACCCCGCGGGGGGAGCGGCGGGAGGGCGGGGGGCGCGGGGGGCGCGGCGGGGGGCAGAGCCCGCAGGTAGAGGGTCTGCAGCAGCGCCAGCCCCCCCAGCAGCCAGGCGCAGCCCCCCAGGAACCGGCCCCGGGCCATGGCAGCGGCTGGGGGGGCGACTGGGGGGGACTGGGGGGGACTGGGATGGACTGGGAGGGACTGGGAGGGACTGGGAGGGACTGGGGGGGGACTGGGGGGGACTGGGAGGGACTGGGAGGGGACTGGGAGGGATTGGGGGGCACGGGGGGGGGAACGGGGGGGGACTGGGAGGGACTGGGGGGGACTGGGAGGGACTGGGGGGGACTGGGAGGGGACTGGGAGGGACTGGGGGGGACTGGGGGGGACTGGGGGGGGAACTGGGGGGGACTGGGAGGGACTGCGGGGGACTGGGGGGGACTGGGGGGGACTGGGGGGCAACTGGGGGGGACTGGGGGGGGACTGGGGGGGACTGGGAGGGACTGGGGGGGATTGGGGGGGACTGGGAGGGGACTGGAGGGACTGGGAGGGACTGGGGGGCACTGGGGGGGACTTGGGGGGGATTGGGGGGGACTGGGAGGGACTGGGGGGACTGGGGGGGACTGGGGGGGACTGGGGGGGACTGGGAGGGACTGGGAGGGACTGGGGGGGTCTGGGGGGACTGGGGGGGACTGGGGGGCACTGGGGGGGACTGGGGGGGACTGGGAGGGACTGGGAGGACTGGGGGGGACTGGGGGAGACTGGGGGGGACTGGGGGGCGACTGAGGGGGACTGGGGGCAACTGGGAGGGACTGGGGGGTACTGGGAGGGACTGGGGGGGCACTGGGAGGGACTGGGGGGGATTGGGGGGGACTGGGAGCTACTGGGGGTCACTGGGGGGGCTCAGAGGGGTGCCCTGGGTGGGGGTGGGGGGTGCAGGGAGGGTTCCGGGGGTCGCTGGGGCCGGCGCGGAGCCGCGGCCAGTCCGGCGTGCTGGGACCAGTCCGGGCTTACTGGGAGCGGTCCGGGGTTACTGGGAGCGGTCCGGGGGGGTCGCCGGTCCCAGTTTGGGGTCACCGGTCCCAGTTTGGGGGTCGCCGGTCCCAGTCTGGGGGTCTCCGGTCCCAGTTTGGGGGTCACCGGTCCCAGTTTGGGGTCGCCGGTCCCAGTTTGGGGGTCGCCGGTCCCCAGCTTGGGGGTCTCCGGTCCCAGTTTGGGGGTCACCGGTCCCAGTTTGGGGTCGCCGGTCCCAGTTTGGGGTCGCCGGTCCCAGTTTGGGGTCGCTGGGACCAGTCCGGGACTCACCGCGCTGCGTCGGCGCCGGGAGGAGCTGCGCATGCGTGGCGCGGAGGAGGGGGCGTGGTCTCAAGCACCATGGGCGGGGTTATGCAGATTAGGCCGCGCCGCGGGAATGGGCGCGGTTTCATCCTTTGTGGGCGTGGTTTGATCCTTTGTGGGCGTGGTCTCAGCGCTGGGGGCGGGGCCTGGAGGCTCCGCGCAGCTCGGGCGAGACGCCCCCCCCGGGACCCCCCAAAAGCTCCCCAAATTCCGGCGCCCCCCCCCCCCAAATTCCCGGTTCCCACCCAGATTCCTGAGTCCCCCTCCCCAAAATGCCCCAAAATGCCCCAAATTCCCTCCAAACGACCCCAAAATGCCCCCAAAGACCCCAAAACGACCTTGAATGACCCCAAAATGCCCCCAAATGACCCCAAAATGACCCCAAAGACCCCAAAATGACCCCAAACTGCCCCAAAACGGTCCCAAATGACCCCAAAATGCCCCGAATTCCCCCCCAAAATGCCCCAAAACGACCCCAGACAACCCCGAACGACCCCAAATGACCCCAAAATGCCCCAAACGACCCAAAAATGACCCCAAACCACCCCAAAACGACCCCAAAATGCCCCCAAACGACCCCAAAACGACCTTGAATGACCCCAAAATGCCCAAAAACGACCCCAAAATTACCCCAAAGACCCCAAAATGACCCAAAACGACCCCAAACGACCCCAAAATGCCCCAAAAGACCCCAAAACGGTCCCAAATGACCCCAAAATGCCCCGAATTCCCCCCAAAATGCCCCCAAAACGACCCCAGACAACCCCAAACGACCCAAAATGACCCCAAACGACCCCAAGTGACCCAAAATGCCCCAAACGACGCAAAAATGACCCCAAACCACCCCAAAACGACCCCAAAATGCCCCCAAACGACCCCAAAATGCCCCAAACGACCCCAAAATGCCCCCAAACGACCCCAAAACGACCTTGAATGACCCCAAAATGCCCAAAAACGACCCCAAAATTACCCCAAAGACCCCAAAATGACCCAAAACGACCCCAAACGACCTCAAAATGCCCCAAAAGACCCCAAAACGGTCCCGAATGACCCCAAAATGCCCCGAATTCCCCCCAAAATGCCCCCAAAACTGACCCCAAAATGCCCCCAAACGACCCCAAAATGACCCCAAAATGCCCCAAACGACCCCAAATGACCCCAAACCACCCCAAAACGACCCCAAAATGCCCCCAAACGACCCCAAAACGACCTTGAATGACCCCAAAATGCCCAAAAACGACCCCAAACGACCTCAAAATGC
>JAJNNQ010000324.1:0-35573 GCA_027886175.1 Phylloscopus collybita
CCCTGGGAACCCCCAAAACCCCAAAACTGCCCCAAAACTGCCCCAAAACTGCCCCAAAACCCACCCTGGGAACCCCAAAACTGCCCCAAACTGCCCCAAAACCCACCCTGGGACCCAAAACCCCCAAAACTGCCCCAAAACCACCCCAAAACCCACCCTGGGGACCCCAAAACCCCCAAAACTGCCCCAAAACTGCCCCAAAACCCACCCTGGGGACCCTAAAACCACGAAAACTGCCTCAAAACTGCCCCAAAACTGCCCCAAAACCCACCCTGGGGATCCCAAAAACCCCAAAACCCCCCAAAACCCACCCTGGGGACCCTAAAACCCCCAAAACCGCCCCAAAACCCACCCTGGGGACCCCAAAAACCCCAAAACTGCCCCAAACTGCCCCAAAACCCACCCTGGGGACCCTAAAACCACCAAAAGTGCCCCAAAACTGCCCCAAAACCCACCCTGGAGACCCGAAAATCCCCAAAACTGCCCCCAAACCCCCCCAAAACCCACCCTGGGGACCCCAAAACCCCCAAAACTGCCCCAAAACTGCCCCAAAACCCACCCTGGGGACCCTAAAAACCCCAAAACTGCCCCAAAACCCCCAAAACCCACCCTGGGGACCCTAAAAACCCCAAACTGCCCCAAAACCCACCCTGGAGACCCTAAAACCACGAAAACTGCCCCAAAACTGCCCCAAAACCCACCCTGGGGACCCCAAAACCCCCAAAACTGCCCCAAAACTGCCCCAAAACCCACCCTGGGGACCCTAAAAACCCCAAAACTGCCCCAAAACCCACCCTGGGGACCCTAAAAACCCCAAAACTGCCCCAAAACCCACCCTGGAGACCCTAAAAACCCCAAAACTGCCCCAAAACCCACCCTGGAGACCCTAAAACCCCAAAACTGCCCCAAAACTGCCCCAAAACCCACCCTGGGGACCCCAAAACCCCCAAAACTGCCCCAAAACCTACCCTGGGGACCCCAAAACCCCCAAACTGCCCCAAAACTGCCCCAAACTGCCCCAAAACCCACCCTGGGAACCCCCAAAACCCCCAAACTGCCCCAAAACTGCCCCAAAACCCACCCTGGGATCCCAAAAACCCAAAACCCCCCAAAACCCACCCTGGGGACCCTAAAACCACCAAAACTGCCCCAAAACCACCCTGGGAACCCCAAAAACCCCAAAACCGCCCCAAAACTGCCCCAAAACCCACCTTGGGGACCCCCAAAACCCACCCTGGCAACCCCAAACCCTCCCAAAACTGCCCCAAAACCCCCAAAATCCCCCAAACTGCCCCAAAATCCATGGGGGAAACCCCCAAAACCCACCTGGGGACCCCCAAAATCCTCCAGGGTCCCCCCCCCAGTTCCCCCCGGGCTCCCCCCAGAGCTCCCCAGCTGCCCCTTTGGGGGGGATTTTGGGGGGATTTGGGGGGATTTTGGGGTCCCCCCCCAAGCCCCGGGGTCCCCCCCAGGTGTACGAGCAGCTCTACGACACCTTGGACATCGCGGGGAGCCCCGAGATCCGCGCCCACGCCACCGCCAAGGTACCCCAGGAACTCACCTGGGAGCCCAAAATCCACCTGGGGGACACCAAAAACTCACCTGGGAGCCCAAAACTGACTTGGGGACCCTAAAACTCACCTGGGACCCCAGAAACTCACCTGGGGACACCAAAAGCTCACCTGGGGGGTGACCCGCCAAAAAACTCACCTGGGAGCCCAGAAACTCACCTGGGGACACCAAAAACTCACCTGGGATCCTAAAACTGACCTGGGGACCCTAAAACTCATCTGAGGAGCCCAAAATCCACCTGGGGACACCAAAACTTACCTGGGACACCAAAAACTCACCTGGGAACCAAAAACTCACCTGGGACCCCAAAACTGACCTGGGAGCCCAGAAACTCACCTGGGACTCCAAAAACTCACCTGGGGACCCTAAAACTGACCTGGGGACACCAAAAACTCACCTGTGGAGGCCAAAACCCACCTTGGGGACACCCAAACCACCCAATGTCCCCAATGTTCCCAATGCCTTCAATGACCCTCATATCCCCCAATGTCCCTGATGTCCCCAAAATCCTCAATGTCCCCAATGTCCCCAACGTCCCCAAAGTCCCCAATGTCCCCAAATGTCCCCAATGTCCCCAATGTCCCCAAACGTCCCCAATGTCCCCAGTGTCTCCAATGTCCCCAATGTCCCCAATGTCCTCAACACCCTCAATGTCCCCAACACCCCCAATGTCCTCCATGATCCCAATGTCCCCAAATGTCCCCAGTGTCCCCCAATGTCCCCAATGTCCCTAACACCCTCAATGTCCCCAATGTCCCCAATGTCCCCAATACCTTCAATGATCCCAATACCCCCAATGACCCCAATATCCCCAATGTCCCCAACATCCTCAATGTCCCCAATGTCCTCAATGTCCCCAATATCCCCCAGTGTCCCCAACGTCCCCAACGTCCCCAATGTCCCCAATGTCCCCAACACCCTCAATGTCCCAATGTCCCCAATATCCCCCAGTGTTCCCAACGTCCCCAATGTCCCCAATATCCCTGATGTCCCCGATGTCCCCAATGTCCCCAACATCCCCAATGTCCCCAGTGTCCCCAATGTCCCCAATGTCCCCAACACCCTCAATGTCCCCAATGTCCCCAATATCCCCAATACCTTCAATGACCCCAATATCCCCAGTGCTCCCAATGTCCCCAATGTCCCCAATGTCCTCAACACCCTCAATGTCCCCAACACCCCCAATGTCCTCCATGATCCCAATGTCCCCAAATGTCCCCAGTGTCCCCAATGTCCCCAATGTCCCTAACACCCTCAATGTCCCCAATGTCCCCAACATCCCCAATGTCCCCAGTGTCCCCAATGTCCCCAATGTCCCCAACATCCCCAATGTCCCCAGTGTCCCCAATGTCCCCAATGTCCCCAACACCCTCAATGTCCCCAATGTCCCCAATATCCCCAATACCTTCAATGACCCCAATATCCCCAATGTCCCCAATGTCCCCAATGTCCCCAATGTCCCCAGTGTCCCCAATGTCCCCAATATCCCCAATACCTTCAATGACCCCAATATCCCCAGTGTCCCCAATGTCCCCCAATGTCCCCAGTGTCCCCAATGTCCCCAGTGTCCCCAATGTCCCCAATGTCCCCAGTGTCCCCAATGTCCCAGTGTCCCCAGTGTCCCCAGTGTCCCCAACGTCCCCTCTCTGTCCCCAGGCCACGGTGGCCGCCTTCGCCGCCAGCGAGGGCCACGCCCACCCACGGGTGGTGGAGCTGCCCAGTGTCCCCAATGTCCCCAACGCCCCCAATGTCCCCAACACCCTCAATGTCCCCAATGTCCCCAATGTCCCCAATGTCCCCAACACCCTCAATGTCCCCAATGTCCCCAATATCCCCAATACCTTCAATGACCCCAATTATCCCCAGTGCTCCCAATGTCCCCAATGTCCCCAATGTCCCCGACGTCCCCAATGTCCCCAATGTCCCCAATGTCCCCAGTGTCCCCAGTGTCCCCAATGTCCCCAGTGTCCCCAACGTCCCCAAACGTCCCCAATGTCCCCAGTGTCCCCTCTCTGTCCCCAGGCCACGGTGGCCGCCTTCGCCGCCAGCGAGGGCCACGCCCACCCGCGGGTGGTGGAGCTGCCCAAGACCGAGGAGGGCCTGGGCTTCAACATCATGGGGGGCAAGGAGCAGAACTCGCCCATCTACATCTCCCGCGTCATCCCCGGCGGCGTGGCCGACCGCCACGGGGGGCTCAAGCGAGGGGACCAGCTGCTCAGCGTCAACGGCGTGGTCAGGAGTTTGGGGTTTTTTGGGGGGTTTGGGGTGGTTACATTGGGGTTTTAGAGAGTTTGGGGTGGTTAGATTGGGATTTTGGGGGTTTGGGGTGGTTTAATTGGGGTTTGGGGTGGGTTTTGGGGCGGCCGACCGCCACGGCGGGCTCAAGAGAGGGGACCAGCTGCTCAGCGTCAACGGCGTGGTCAGGATCTCGGGGGTTTGGGGGTTTTTGGGGTTTTTTGGGAGGTTTGGGGTGGATAAATTGGGGTTTGGGGTGGTTACATTGGGGTTTGGGGTGGTTAAATTGGGGTTTTGAGGTGGTTACATTGGGACCTAGAGTGGTTAAATGGGGTTTTTGGGGTGATTTGGGGGGTTTGGGGTGGTTAAATTGGGATTTTTGGGGGTTTGGGGTGGTTAAGTTGGGGTTTGGGGTGGATAAGTTGGGGTTTTTGGGGTTTTCCAGGGGGTTTGGGGGTGGGTTTTGGGGGCGGCTGACCGCCACGGGGGGCTCAAGCGCGGGGACCAGCTGCTCAGCGTCAACGGCGTGGTCAGGATCTCGGGGGTTTGGGGGTTTTTGGGGTTTTTTGGGAGGTTTGGGGTGGATAAATTGGGGTTTGGGGTGGTTACATTGGGGTTTGGGGTGGTTAAATTGGGGTTTTGAGGTGGTTACATTGGGACCTAGAGTGGTTAAATGGGGTTTTTGGGGTGATTTGGGGGTTTGGGGTGGTTAGATTGGGGTTTTTGGGGGTTTGGGGTGGTTAGATTGGGGTTTGGGGTGGATAAATTGGGGTTTTTGGGGTTTTTCAGGGGGTTTGGGGTGGGTTTTGGGCGTGGTCGACCGCCACGGGGGGCTCAAGAGAGGGGACCAGCTGCTCAGCGTCAACGGCGTGGTCAGGATTGGGGGGTTTTGGGGTTTTTGGGGTTTTTTGGGAGGTTTGGGGTGGTTAAATTGGGGTTTGGGGTGGTTACATTGGGGTTTGGGGTGGGTTTTGGGGGCGGCCGACCGCCACGGGGGGCTCAAGCGAGGGGACCAGCTGCTCAGCGTCAACGGCGTGGTCAGGATTTGGGGGTTTTGGGGATTTTTGGGGGGTTTGGGGGTGGTTAGATTGGGATTTTGGGGGTTTGAGTGGTTGAATGGGGATTTTTGGGGGTTTGGGGTGGATAAATTGGGGTTTTTGGGGGTTTGGTGTGATAAATTTGGGTTTGGGGTGGTTAAATTGGGGATTGAGTGGTTAAGTTGGGGTTTGGGGTGATTACATTGGGACCTAGAGTGGTTAAATGGGGTTTTTGGGGTGATTTGGGGGGTTTGGGGTGGGTTTTGGGGTTTGGAGTAGTTTTGTTGGGGTTTTAGGGGGTTTGATGGGGTTAAATTGGGATCTGGAGTGGTTAAATTGGGGTTTTGGGGTGACTATAGAAGGTTTGGGTGTGGTTTTGGGGGCTGCAGTGGGGTTTTTGGGGTCGGGGCAGATTCTGGCTGGGTTTTTTGGGTCAGGCCCCATTCCGGTTGGGTTTTTGGGGTTGCATTGGGGTTTTTGGGGTCAGAGCAGATTCTGGCTGGGTTTTTGGGGTCCGGGTTGCAGTTTTGGGGCCGCATTGGGGTTTTTGGGGTCGGTGCAGATTCTGGCTGGGTTTTTGAGGTCGAGTCCTGTTCCAGTTGGGTTTTTGGGGTCAAGCCCCATTCTGTTTGGGTTTTTGGGGTCGCAGTGGCGTTTTTGGGGTCGGGGCCGGTTCTGGCTGGGTTTTTGGGGTCAGCCCCCATTCCAGTTGGGTTTTTGGGGTCGGCCCCCATTCCGGTTGGGTTTTTGGGGCTGCAGTGGCGTTTTTGGGGTCGGCCCCCATTCCGGTTGGGTTTTTGGGGTCGGGGCCTGTTCCGGTTGGGTTTTTGGGGTCAGCCCCCATTCCGGTTGGGTTTTTGGGGTTGGCCCCCATTCCGGTTGGGTTTTTGGGGTCGGCCCCCATTCCGGTTGGGTTTTTGGGGTCGGCCCCCATTCCGGTTGGGTTTTTGGGGCCGCAGTGGGGTTTTTGGGGTCAGTGCAGATTTTGGTTGGGTTTTTGGGTCGGCCCCCATTCCGGTTGGGTTTTTGGGGTTGGGCCCCATTCCGGTTGGGTTTTTGGGGCCGCATTGGGGTTTTTGGGGTCAGTGCAGATTTTGGTTGGGTTTTTGGGGTTGGGCCCCATTCCGGTTGGGTTTTTGGGGCCGCATTGGGTTTTTGGGGTTCAGCCCCCGTTCCAGTTGGGTTTTTTGGGTTGCATTGGGGTTTTTGGGGTCAGGCCCACATTCGGTTGGGTTTTTGGGGTCCGGCCCCATTCCGGTTGGGTTTTTGGGGCCGCATCGGGGTTTTGGGGTTCCCGGGGCGCAGAGGCGTGGAGGGCGAGCAGCAACGAGCGGGCGGTGGAGCTGCTGAAGGCGGCGCAGGGCTCGGTGAAGCTGGTGGTTCGCTACACGCCGCGCGTGCTGGAGGAGATGGAGGCGCGCTTCGAGAAGCTGCGCACGGCCCGGCGCCGCCAGCACAACAGCTACTCGTGAGCAGCCCTGAAACCCTGGGACCCCCAAATCCCTGGGATCCTAAAACCCTGAGATCCTAAATCCCTGGGACCCTAAAAACCCCTGGGACCCTAAAACTCTGGAGGCCTAAAAATCCCTGGAGCCTAAAACCCCTGGGACCCTAAAACCCCTGGGATCCTAAAACCCCTGGGATCCTAAAGACCCTGGGATCCTAAATCCCTGAGATCCTAAAACCCTGGGACCCTAAAACCCTGAGATCGTAAATCCCTGAGATCCCTAAATCCCTGGGACCCTAAAACCCCTGGGACCCTAAAACCCCTGGGACCTTAAACCCCTGGGACCCTAAAACCCTGAGACCCTAAAACCTGGGACCCTAAAACCCTGGGACCCTAAAAGCCTGAGATCCTAAATCCCTGAGATCCTAAATCCCTGGGACCCTAAAACCCTGAGATCCTAAAACCCTGGGACCCTAAAACCCTGAGATCCTAAAACCCCTGGGATCCTAAACCCCTGGGACCCCAAAACCCCTGGGACCCTAAAACCCCTGGGACCTTAAACCCCTGGGACCCTAAAACCCTGAGACCCTAAAACCTGGGACCCTAAAACCCTGGGACCCTAAAAGCCTGAGATCCTAAATCCCTGAGATCCTAAATCCCTGGGACCCTAAAACCCTGAGATCCTAAAACCCTGGGACCCTAAAACCCTGAGACCCTAAACCCTGGGACCCTAAAACCCTGGGACCCTAAAACCCTGGGATCCTAAAACCCCTGGGATCCTAAAACCCTGGGACCCTAAAACCCTGAGATCCTAAATCCCTGAGATCCTAAAACCCTGGGACCCTAAAACCCTGGGATCCTAAAACCCTGAGACCCTAAAACCCTGGGACCCTAAAAACCCCTGGGACCCTAAAACTCTGGGAGCCTAAAATCCCTGGGAGCCTAAAACCCCTGGGACCCTAAAACCCCTGGGATCCTAAAACCCTGGGACACTAAAACCCTGGGACCCTGAATCCTTCAGTCCTAAATCCCTGAGTCCTCAAATCCCTGGGACCCCAAATCCCTGGGACCCCAAATCCCTGGGACCCTAAAACCCCTGGAACCCTAAACCCCTGGGACCCTAAAACCCTGGGACCCTAAACCCCCTGGGACCCTAAAACCCTGAGATCCTAAATCCCTGAGATCCTAAAACCCCTGGGACCCTAAAACCCTGGGACCCTAAAACCCTGAGATCCTAAAACCCCTGGGACCCTAAAACCCTGAGATCCTAAATCCCTGAGATCCTAAATCCCTGAGATCCTAAATCCCTGGGACTCTAAACCCCTGGGACCCTAAAAACCCTGGGATCCTAAACCCCTGGGATCCTAAATCCCTGAGATCCTAAAACCCCTGGGACCCTAAACCCCTGGGGCCCTAAAACCCTGGGATCCTAAAACCCTGAGTCCTCAAATCCCTGGGACCCCAAATCCCTGGGATCCTAAAACCCTGGAACCCTAAACCCCCTGGGACCCTAAAACCGTGGGACCCTAAACCCCCTGGGACCCTAAAACCCTGGGATCCTAAATCCCTGGGACCCCAAAACCCCTGGGACCCTAAAACCCTGGGACCCTAAAACCCTGAGATCCTAAAACCCCTGGGACCTTAAAACCCCTGGGATCCTAAACCCTGGAACCCTAAAACCCTGAGATCCTAAATCCCTGGGACCCTAAAACCCTGGGACCCTAAAACCCCTGGGATCCTAAACCCTGGAACCCTAAAACCCTGAGATCCTAAATCCCTGAGTCCTCAAATCCCTGGGACCCCAAATCCCTGGGACCCTAAAACCCTGAGATCCTAAATCCCCTGGGACCCCAAAACCCTGGGATCCTAAATCCCTGGAACCCTAAACCCCCTGGGACCCTAAAACCATGGGACCTTAAAACCGTGGGACCCTAAAACCCCTGGGATCCTAAACCCCCTGGGACCCTAAAACCCTGGGATCCTAAAACCCTGGGACCCTAAAACCCTGAGATCCTAAATCCCTGAGATCCTAAAACCCTGGGACCCTAAACCCCCTGGGACCCCAAAACCCCTGGGACCCTAAACCCCCTGGGACCCTAAAACCCTGGGACCCTAAAACCCCTGGAACCCTAAACCCCTGGGATCCTAAACCCCCTGGGACCCTAAAACCCTGGGACCCTAAAACCCTGAGATCCTAAATCCCTGAGATCCTAAAACCCCTGGGACCCTAAACCCCTGGGACCCTAAATCCCTGGGATCCTAAATCCCTGAGACCCTAAACCCTGGGACCCTAAACCCCTGGGACCCTAAAACCCTGGGACCCTAAATCCCTGGGATCCTAAAACCCTGGGACCCTAAAACCCTGAGATCCTAAATCCCTGAGATCCTAAATCCCTGGGACCCTAAAACCCCTGGGACCCTAAAACCCCTGGGACCCTAAAACCCTGGGACCCTAAAACCCTGAGATCCTAAATCCCTGGGACCCTAAAACCCTGAGATCCTAAAACCCCTGGGATCCTAAACCCCTGGGACCCCAAAACCCCTGGGACCCTAAAACCCTGGGACCCTAAAACCCTGAGATCCTAAAACCCCTGGGACCCTAAAAGCCTGAGATCCTAAATCCCTGGGACCCTAAAACCCCTCGGACCCTAAAACCCCTGGGATCCTAAACCCTGGGATCGTAAAACCCCTGGGATCCTAAAACCCTGGAACCCTAAAACCCTGAGATCCTAAATCCCTGAGTCCTCAAATCCCTGGGACCCCAAATCCCTGGGATCCTAAAACCCTGGAACCCTAAACCCCCTGGGACCCTAAAACCGTGGGACCTTAAAACCGTGGGACCCTAAAACCCCTGGGATCCTAAACCGCCTGGGACCCTAAAACCCCTGGGACCCTAAAACCCTGAGATCCTAAATCCCTGAGATCCTAAAACCCCTGGGACCCTAAAACCCTGGGACCCTAAATCCCTGGGATCCTAAATCCCTGAGACCCTAAACCCTGGGACCCTAAAACCCTGGGACCCTAAAACCCCTGGGACCCTAAAACCCTGGGATCCTAAAACCCTGGGATCCTAAAACCCTGGGACCCTAAAACCCCTGGGACCCTAAAACCCTGAGATCCTAAAACCCTGAGATCCTAAAACCCCTGGGACCCTAAAACCCTGAGATCCTAAATCCCTGAGATCCTAAACCCCCTGGGACCCTGAATCCCTGAGATCCTAAATCCCTGAGATCCTAAAACCCTGGAACCCTAAAACCCCTGGGACCCTAAACCCCTGGGACCCTAAATCCCTCAGTCCTAAATCCCTGAGTCCCAAAATCCCTGAGTCCCAAAATCCCTGGGATCCTAAATCCTTGAGATCCTAAACCCCTGGGACCCCAAATCCCTGGGACCCCAAATCTCTGGGACCCCAAACCCCCCAGTGCTGGGACCCCTCTGAGTCCCCCCCCCCCATTTCACCCCACAGGTCGCTGGAATCGAGGGGGTAGAACCCCCCGGGACCCCCCCGGGACCCCCCCGGGACCACCCTGGGACCCCCCCCAGGACCACCCAGGACCCTCCCAGGACCCCCGGGATCCCCTTGGGACCCCCCAGGACCCCCCGGGACCCCCCTGGGACCCTCCCAGGACCCTCCTGGAACCCTGCTGGGAACCCCCCAGGACCCCCCGGGATCCCCTGGGACCCCCCAGGACCATCCAGGGCACCCCTGGGACCTCCCCTGGGACCCCCCAGGACCCCCCTGGGACCCTCCCTGGGACCCCCTGGGACCCCCAGAACTCCCCCGGATTCCCCTGGGACCCCCCCAGGACCCCCCGGGATCCCCCCAGGACCCCCCCAGGACCACCCAGGACACCCCTGGGACCCCCCGGGTTCCCCCCAGGACACCCCCAGGTCCCTCCTCGGACCCTCCTGGGACCCCCTGGGACCCTCTGGGACCCCCCGGGACCCCCCTGGGACCCCCCTCGGGCCCCCCCAGGACCCCCTGGGACCCTCTGGGACCCCCAGGACCCCCCAGGACCCCCCTGGGATCTCCCTGGGACCCCCCCAGGACCCCCCTGGGACCCCCCCGAGACCCCCAGGACCCTCTGGGACCCCCTGGGACCCCCCCCGGGACCCCCCCGGGACCCCCCCTCTGTATATTTGGGATATTTATGGGGCGCAGCCCCTCCCCCACCCCTGTACAGTATTTATTGGCTCCTATTTAAAGGTGTGGCCCAGGTGGGTCACGTGACTGTCACCTGTGTGTCACCTGAGTGTCACCTGGGGGGGTGTGTAACCATGGCAACGGGGGAGGGGCTCGGTTTCCATGGAGATGGAGGGGGGGAGGGGGGAGGGTCGGTGCAGCTCCATGGCAACCCCAGTTTGGGGGTGGGAGGGGTCTCTGTCGCCATGGCAACCCGGGAGGGTGGGCGGGGCCTCGTCTCCATGGTAACACGGGCGGGTGAGGGCGGTTTCCATGGGCGATGGGGGGGGGGGGGGGCGGTCCGTCTCCATGGCAACGCACACGGGGATGATGCTCCGTCGCCATCCCGTCTCCATGGCGACGCGGGGCGGTTTCCATGGCGACGCGCGGTCCATCCTCACACCGTGGGGGGGGGATCCCGTTGCCATGGCGACGCACGCGGGTGGGGGGGAAGTGGTCCGTCCCCATGGCAACGCGGGGGCGGGGCCATCTCCATGGCGACGCGCATGCGCGGCCGTCCCCGCCCCCGCCCGATGACATCACCCCAGCCAGGCCCCGCCCCTCGCGCCCTGCCATTGGCCGCTGGGGTCGCGGCCACGCCCCCCCTCCCCCACCCGGCGCGGGGGCGGGGCCGAGTCGCCGCCGCCGCCTCGGGACGCGCTCCCATTGGTCGGCGCCGCCGTCAATCAGCACCGCTCTTAAAGGGCCCGCGCGGCGTTTTGCGGGGCCGGCCGGGGGGGGGGTCGGTACCCGGGGGGGGGCGGGCGGCGGCCGCGGGGCTCGGGCGGGCCCGGGGCGCGCTGGGGGCCTGAACGGGTGCGGGGGCGACGGGCAGCGACCCCCCCCCACCCCCCCCCCCCCCCCCCAACCCCGCCACCCCGGGGCCCCCCCTCCCCGCCGGGCCGCCTCCCTCCGCCGGAGCTGCCGCAGCGCCGCTCGGAGCCCAGGTAGGAGCAGGGCCCGAGCCCCCCCCGGGCCTCCCCTCCCCGGTAACCCCCGGCCCGCAGCCGGCAGCCGCATCCCCATCCCGGCATCCGCATCCCGATCCCGGCATCCGCATCCCGATCCCATCCCGATCCCGGCATCCGCATCCCGATCCCGGCATCCGCATCCTGATCCCGGCATCCGCATCCCGATCCCATCCCCATCCCGGCGTCCGCATCCCGAAAGCTGCATCGCCATCCCGATCCCGGCATCCGCATCCCGATCCCATCCCGGCATTCGCATCCCGGCATCTGCATCCTGATCCCATCCCAAAAACCGGCATCCACATCCCGATCCCGTCCCGGCATCGCCATCCCAAAACCGGCAGCCGCAGCCCGATCCCATCGCGGCCCCGGCATCCGCATCCCAAACCCGGCATCGCCATCCCGGCCCCGGCACCTCCATCCCGATCCCGATCCCGGCGTCTCCATCCTGGCTCCGGCAGCCGCATCCCGATCCCGATCCCGATCCCGATCCCGATCCCGATCCCGATCCCGATCCCGTCCCGGGCCCGGCATCGCCATCCCGAACCCCGCATCCGCATCCCGATCCCATCGCGGCCGCGGCATCATCATCCCGATCCCGGCACCTCCATCCCGATCCCGGCACCTCCATCCCGATCCCGGCCCGGGCAACTCCGTCCCGGCCCTGGAATCGCCATCCCGATCCCGATCCCAAATCCTGACCCCATCCCCGGCATCCCCATCCCAAATCCCGACCCCCATCCCAAATCCCAACCCCCATCCCAAATCCCATCCCCATCCCAAATCCCGACCCCCATCCCAAATCCCAACCCCCATCCCAAATCCCAACCCCATCCCAAATCCCGACCCCCATCCCAAATCCTCACCCCATCCCAAATCCCGACCCCCATCCCAAATCCCGACCCCATCCCAAATCCCGACCCCCATCCCAAATCCCGACCCCATCCCAAATCCTGACCCCATCCCAAATCCTGACCCCATCCCCGGCATCCCCATCCCAAATCCCGACCTCCATCCCAAATCCTGACCCCATCCCAAATCCCGACCCCATCCCAAATCCCGACCCCATCCCAAATCCCGACCCCCATCCCAAATCCTGACCCCATCTCCACCCCCAGTCCATCCCAGTCCATCCCAGTCCATCCCAGTTCATCCCAGTTCATCCCAGTTCCATCCCAGTCCATCCCAGTTCATCCCAGTCCATCCCAGTCCATCCCAGTCCATCCCAGTCCATCCCAGTTCCCTCCCAGTCCATGCAGTTCCCCCCACCCCTCCCCCCACAACACCTGAGCCGTCCCAGGTGTTGGGGCTCGCCCCTCCCCCCAAGGATTTTGGGGGCTCCCAGGTGCTCCCCCCAGGTGTGGCTTCCCCCAATGCCCCCCCCATCCAGTGCAGGTGAGGGCAGGGAGCTGTTCCAGGTGTGCCCAGGTGTGCCCAGGTGTGCCCAGGTGTCCCCAGGTGTCCTCAGGTGTGCCCAGGTGTGTCCAGGTACACCCAGGTGTGCCCAGGTGTGCCCAGGATGATGTGCCAGGTGTGCCCAGGTGTGCCCAGGTGTCCCCAGGTGCGCCCAGGTGCCCCAGGATGATGTGCCAGGTGTTGCCCACCCCCAGCCAGGACCCCCAGAGTGGCTCAGGACCCCCAGGATTGGTACGGCCTGAAGCCACCCACGTCACTGACGCTGTCTCCCGTCACCCCCAGGTGTCCCCAGGTGTCCCCAGGTGTGCCCAGGTGTGCCCAGGTGTGCCCAGGATGATGTGCCAGGACCCCCAGAGTGGCTCAGGACCCCCAGGATGGTTCAGGACCCCCGGAGTGGCTCAGAACTGAAGCCGCCCACCTTACTGACGCTGTCTCCCGTCCCCCCCAGGTGTCCCCAGGTGTCCCCAGGTGTGCCCAGGTGCGCCCAGGTGCGCTCAGGATGATGTGCCAGGTGCTGCCCACCCCCAGCCAGGACCCCCAGGATAATTGAGGACCCCCAGAGTGGTTCAGGACCCCCAGAGTGGCTCAGGACCCCCGGGATGTGTCAGGACCCCCAGAGCACCCAGGGTTTGATCCTCCGCCGATGTTGATCCTCTGCTGTGTCACCCCCAGGTGTGCCCAGGTGTGCCCAGGCGCGCCCAGGTGCGCTCAGGATGATGTGCGAGGTGCTGCCCACCCCCAGCCAGGACCCCCAGGATGGTTCAGGACCCCCAGAGTGGCTCAGGACCCCCAGAGCACCCAGTGTTTGATCCTCCACCGATGTTGATCCTCTGCTGTGTCACCCCCAGGTGTCCCCAGGTGTCCCCAGGTGTGCCGAGGCCCGCCCAGGTGCGCTCAGGATGATGTGCCAGGTGTAGCCCACCATCAGCCAGGACCCCCAGAGAGTGTTGGACCCCCAGAGTGGCTCAGGACCCCCAGAGCACCCAGGGTTGGATCTGCTGCTGACATCAACCCCGTGCTGTGTCCTCCCCAAGTGTCCCCAGGTGTGCCCAGGTGTGCCCAGGTGTGCCCAGGATGATGTGCCAGGACCCCCAGAGTAGTCCAGGACCCCCAGGATGGTTCAGGACCCCCAGAGTGGTTCAGAACTGAAGCCGCCCACCTTACTGACGCTGTCTCCCGTCCCCCCCAGGTGTCCCCAGGTGTGCCCAGGTGTGCCCAGGTGTGCTCAGGTGCACTCAGGATGATGTGCCAGGTGCTGCCCACCCCCAGCCAGGACCCCCAGGATGGTTCAGGACCCCCAGAGTGGCTCAGGACCCCCAGAGTGGCTCAGGACCCCCAGAGCACCCAGGGTTGGATGTGCTGCTGACATCAACCCCGTGCTGTGTCCCCCCCAGGTGTCCCCAGGTGTGCCCAGGTGTGCCCAGGATGATGTGCCAGGACCCCCAGAGTAGTCCAGGACCCCCAGGATGGTTCAGGACCCCCAGAGTGGCTCAGGACCCCCAGAGTGGCTCAGGACCCCCAGAGCACCCAGGGTTGGATGTGCTGCTGACATCAACCCCGTGCTGTGTCACCCCCTAGGTGTCCCCAGGTGTGCCCGGGTGTGCCCAGGATGATGTGCCAGGACCCCCAGAGTGGCTCAGGACCCCCAGGATGTGTCAGGACCCCCAGAGCACCCAGTGTTTGATCCTCCACCGATGTTGATCCTCTGCCGTGTCACCCCCAGGTGTCCCCAGGTGTGCCCAGGTGCGCCCAGGCGCGCCCAGGTGCGCTCAGGATGATGTGCCAGGTGTAGCCCACCATCAGCCAGGACCCCCAGAGAGTGTTGGACCCCCAGAGTGGCTCAGGACCCCCAGAGCACCCAGGGTTGGATCTGCTGCTGACATCAACCCCGTGCTGTGTCCTCCCCAAGTGTCCCCAGGTGTGCCCAGGTGTGCCCAGGTGTGCCCAGGATGATGTGCCAGGACCCCCAGAGTAGTCCAGGACCCCCAGGATGGTTCAGGACCCCCAGAGTGGTTCAGAACTGAAGCCGCCCACCTTACTGACGCTGTCTCCCGTCCCCCCCAGGTGTCCCCAGGTGTGCCCAGGTGTGCCCAGGTGTGCTCAGGTGCACTCAGGATGATGTGCCAGGTGCTGCCCACCCCCAGCCAGGACCCCCAGGATGGTTCAGGACCCCCAGAGTGGCTCAGGACCCCCAGAGCACCCAGTGTTTGATCCTCCGCCGATGTTGATCCTCTGCCGTGTCACCCCCAGGTGTGCCCAGGTGTGCCCAGGTGCGCCCAGGTGCGCCCAGGTGCGCTCAGGATGATGTGCCAGGTGCTGCCCACCCCCAGCCAGGACCCCCAGAGTGGCTCAGGACCCCCAGAGCACCCAGGGCTGGATCTGCTGCTGATATCAACCCCGTGCTGTGTCACCCCCCAGGTGTCCCCAGGTGTGCCCAGGTGCGCCCAGGCGCGCCCAGGTGCGCTCAGGATGATGTGCGAGGTGCTGCCCACCATCAGCGAGGACCCCCGGCGGGGCTCGGGCCCCCCGGAGGAGCCGGGGCTGGAGCAGCTGATGGTGCAGATGCTGCGGGAGCGCGAGCGGCTGCTGGAGACGCTGCGGGACACGCAGGAGGGGCTGGCGACGGCGCACCTGCGCCTGCGCGACCTGGCCCACGAGCGCGACCTGCTCCAGAGGCAGCTCAACAGCGCCCTGCCCCAGGTGAGGGGCGGGGCCAGATGGGGCGTGGTCAGGGAGGGGCGGGGTTAACCTGGGTGTGGTCAGGGAGGGGCAGGAAAGGGGAAAAGGTGTTGGGCAGGTGAGCGCAGCTCAGGTGTGGCCAGGTGTGGAGGTGTGGGTTTAGGGCAGGGGCGTGGCTAAGGTTTGTGGGCGTGGTTAAAGGGGGTGTGGTCAGAGAGGGGGCGTGGTTAACCCAGGTGTGGTCAGGGAGGGGCAGGAAAGGGGAAAAGGTGTTGGGCAGGTGAGCGCGGCCCAGGTGTGAACCAGTGTGGAGGTGTGGATTATGGCAGGGGTGTAGTTAAGGGGGCGTGGCTAAGGTTTGTGGGCGTGGTTAAAGGGGGTGTGGTCAGGGAGGGGCGTGGCCGCAGCGCACCTGCGCCTGCGCGACCTGGCCCACGAGCGCGACCTGCTCCAGAGGCAGCTCAACAGCGCCCTGCCACAGGTGAGGGGCGGGGCCAGACGGGGCGTGGTCAGGGAGGGGCGGGGATAACCTGGGTGTGGTCAGGGAGGGGCGGGGAAAGGGGAAAAGGGGTTGGCCAGGTGAGTGCAGTGAGGGTGTGGCCAGGTGTGGATTAGGGCAGGAAGGTGGTTAATGGGGCGTGGTTAAGGTTTGTGGGCGTGGTTAACCTGGGGCGTGGTCAGGGAGGGGCCCATAAAGGGGAAAAGGTGTTGGGCAGGTGAGCGCAGCTCAGGTGTGGCCAGGTGTGGAGGTGTGGGTTTACAGCAGGGGCGTGGTTAAGGTTTGTGGGCGTGGTTAAAGGGGGTGTGGTCAGGGAGGGGCGTGGCCACGGCGCACCTGCGCCTGTGCGACCTGGCCCACGAGCGCGACCTGCTCCAGAGGCAGCTCAACAGCGCCCTGCCACAGGTGAGGGGCGGGGCCAGACGGGGCGTGGTCAGGGAGGGGCGGGGCTAACCTGGGTGTGGTCAGGGAGGGGCACGTAAAGGGGAAAAGCTGTTGGGCAGGTGAGCGCAGTGAGGGTGTGGCCAGGTGTGGAGGTGTGGATTAGGGCAGGAAGGTGGTTAAAGGGGCGTGGTTAAGGTTTGTGGGCGTGGTTAAAGGGGCGTGGTTAAGGTTTGTGGGCGTGGTTACCTGGGGTGTGGTCAGGGAGGGGCGGGGATAAGCCAGGTGTGGTCAGGGAGGGGCAGGGAAGAGGGAAAAGGTGTTGGGCAGGTGAGCGCAGCTCAGGTGTGGCCAGGTGTGGAAGTGTGGGTTTAGGGCAGGGGCGTGGTTAAGGTTTGTGGGCGTGGTTAAAGGGGGTGTGGTCAGAAAGGGGGCGTGGTTAGCCCAGGTGTGGTCAGGGAAGGGCATGTAAAGGGGAAAAGGTGTTGGGCAGGTGAGCGCGGCTCAGGTGTGAACCAGTGTGGAGGTGTGGGTTTAGGGCAGGGGTGTAGTTAAGGGGGCGTGGCTAAGGTTCGTGGGCGTGGTTAAAGGGGGTGTGGTCAGGGAGGGGCGTGGCCACGGCGCACCTGCGCCTGCGCGACCTGGCCCACGAGCGCGACCTGCTCCAGAGGCAGCTCAACAGCGCCCTGCCACAGGTGAGGGGCGGGGCCAGACGGGGCGTGGTCAGAATGGGGCGGGGATAACCTGGGTGTGGTCAGGGAGGGGCCCATAAAGGGGAAAATGAGTTGGGCAGGTGAGCGCAGTGAAGGCGTGGCCGGGTGTGGCGGTGTGGGTTTAGGGCAGGGGAGTGGTTAAGGTTTGTGGGCGTGGTTAAAGGAGGAGTGGTCAGGGAGGGGGCGTGGTTAACCCAGGTGTGGTCAGGGAGGGGCGTGGCCACGGCGCACCTGCGCCTGCGCGACCTGGCCCACGAGCGCGACCTGCTCCAGAGGCAGCTCAACAGCGCCCTGCCACAGGTGAGGGGCGGGGGGCGGGGCTAAAGGGGGTGTGGCACTGCTCGGGGGCGTGGTTAACCCAGGTGTGGTCAGGGAAGGGGCAGGGAAGAGGGAAAATGAGTAGGGCAGGTGAGCACAGCTCAGGTGTGGAGGTGTGGGTTTAGGGCAGGGATGTGGTTAAGGGGGCGTGGTTACATTTTGTGGGCGTGGTTAAAGGGGGCGTGGTCAGAGAGGGGCGTGGTTAGAGAGGGGGCGTGGTTAATCCGGGTGTGGTCAGGAAGGGGCGGGGCTAACCCAGGTGTGGTCAGGGAGGGGCGGGGAAGAGGGAAAATGAGTTGGGCAGGTGAGCACAGCGAAGGTGTGGCCAGGTGTGGAGGTGTGGGTATAGGGCAGAGGCGTGGTTAAGGGGCCGTGGTGAAGGTTTGTGGGCGTGGTTAAAGGGGGAGTGGTCAGAGAGGGGGCGGGGTTAACCCAGGTGTGGTCAGGGAGGGGCGTGGCCACAGCGCACCTGCGCCTGCGCGACCTGGCCCACGAGCGCGACCTGCTCCAGAGGCAGCTCAACAGCGCCCTGCCACAGGTGAGGGGCGGGGCCAGACGGGGCGTGGTCAGAATGGGGCGGGGATAACCCGGGTGTGGTCAGGGAGGGGCCCATAAAGGGGAAAATGAGTTGGGCAGGTGAGCGCAGTGAAGGCGTGGCCGGGTGTGGCGGTGTGGGTTTAGGGCAGGGGAGTGGTTAAGGTTTGTGGGCGTGGTTAAAGGGGGAGTGGTCAGGGAGGGGGCGTGGTTAACCCAGGTGTGGTCAGGGAGGGGCTGGCCACGGCGCACCTGCGCCTGCGCGACCTGGCCCACGAGCGCGACCTGCTCCAGAGGCAGCTCAACAGCGCCCTGCCCCAGGTGAGGGGCGGGGCCAGACGGGGCGTGGTCAGGGAGGGGCGGGGATAAGCCAGGTGTGGTCAGGGAGGGGCGGGGAAGAGGGAAAATGAGTTGGCCAGGTGAGCACAGCTCAGGTGTGGCCAGGTGCGGAGGTGTGGGTTTACAGCAGGGGCGTGGTTAAGGTTTGTGGGCGTGGTTAAAGGGGCATGGTCAGAGAGGGGGCGGGGATAACCTGAGTGTGGTCAGGGAGGGGGCGTGGTTAACCCAGGTGTGGTCAGGGAGGGGCACATAAAAGGGAAAAGGTGTTGGGCAGGTGAGCGCAGCTCAGGTGTGGCCAGGTGTGGAGGTGTGGGCATAGGGCAGGGAGATGGTTAAGGGGGCGTGGTTAAGGTTTGTGGGCGTGGTTAGCCCAGGTGTGGTCAGGGAAGGGCCCATAAAGGGGAAAAGGTGTTGGGCAGGTGAGCGCAGCTCAGGTGTGAACCAGTGAGTGTGGAGGTGTGGGTTTAGGGCAGGGGTGTAGTTAAGGGGGCGTGGTTAAGTTCTTTGGGCGTGGTTAAAGGGGGTGTGGTCAGGGAGGGGCGTGGCCACGGCGCACCTGCGCCTGCGCGACCTGGCCCACGAGCGCGACCTGCTCCAGAGGCAGCTCAACAGCGCCCTGCCCCAGGTGAGGGGCGGGGGGCGGGGCTAAACAGGGTGTGGCACTGTTCGGGGGCGGGGTTAAGCCGGGTAAAGTCAGGGAGGGGCAGGGAAGAGGGAAAATGAGTTGGGCAGGTGAGCGCAGCTCAGGTGTGAACCAGTGTGGCCAGGTGTGGAGGTGGAGGTGGGTTTAGGGCAGGGGTGTAGTTAAGGGGGCGTGGTTAAGGTTTGTGGGCGTGGTTAAACTGGGGCGTGGTCAGGGAGGGGCACGCAAAGGGGAAAAGGTGTTGGGCAGGTGAGCGAAGCTCAGGTGTGACCAGGTGTGGAGGTGTGGGTTTAGGGCAGGGGTGTGGTTGAGGTTTGTGGGCGTGGTTAAGGGGGTGTGGTCAGGAAGGGGCGGGGTTAACCCAGGTGTGGTCAGGGAAGGGGCAGGGAAGAGGGAAAATGAGTTGGGCAGGTGAGCGCAACTCAGGTGTGGAGGTGTGGATTAGGGCAGGAAGGTGGTCAAGGGGGCGTGGTTAAGGTTTGTGGGCGTGGTTAGCCCAGGTGTGGTCAGGGAAGGGCACGTAAAGGGGAAAAGGTGTTGGGCAGGTGAGCGCAGCTCAGGTGTGGCCAGGTGTGAAGGTGTGGGTTTAGGGCAGGGGTGTAGTTAAGGGGGCGTGGCTAAGGTTTGTGGGCGTGGTTAAAGGGGGTGTGGTCAGGGAGGGGCGTGGCCACAGCGCACCTGCGCCTGCGCGACCTGGCCCACGAGCGCGACCTGCTCCAGAGGCAGCTCAACAGCGCCCTGCCACAGGTGAGGGGCGGGGGGCGGGGCTAAACAGGGTGTGGCACTGTTCGGGGGCGTGGTTATGCCGGGTAAGGTCAGGGAGGGGCACATAAAGGGGAAAAGGTGTTGGGCAGGTGAGCGCAGCTCAGGTGTGGCCAGGTGTGGGTTTAGGGCAGGGGCGTGGTTAAGGTTTGTGGGCGTGGTTAAAGGGGGTGTGGTCAGAGAGGGGGCGGGGTTAACCTGGGTGTGGTCAGGGAGGGGCGGGGAAAGGGGGAAAGGAGTTGGGCAGGTGAGCGCAGGTCAATGTCCCCAATGTCCCCAATGTCCCCAATGTCCCCAACACCCCCAACGCCCCCAATGCCCCCAACGCCCCCAATGTCCCCAATGTCCCCAATGTCCCCCCAATGTCCCCCCAATGTCCCCAATGTCCCCCCAATGTCCCCAATGTCCCCAATGTCCCCCGATGTCCCCAATGTCCCCAATGCCCCCAATGCCCCAAATGTCCCCAAATGTCCCCAAATGTCCCCAATGTCCCCAATGTCCCCAATGTCCCCAGTGTCCCCAATGTCCCCAATGTCCCCAAATGTCCCCAAATGTCCCCAATGTCCCCAATGTCCCCAATGTCCCCACTGTCCCCAATGCCCCCAATGTCCCCAATGTCCCCCAATGTCCCCCAATGTCCCCCAATGTCCCCAATGTCCCCACTGTCCCCAATGTCCCCAATGTCCCCAAATGTCCCCAACGTCCCCAATGCCCCAAATGTCCCCAATGTCCCCAATGTCCCCCAATGCCCCCAATGCCCCCAATGTCCCCAATGTCCCCAATGTCCCCACTGTCCCCCAATGTCCCCAATGTCCCCAATGTCCCCAATGTCCCCCAATGTCCCCAATGTCCCCAATGTCCCCCAACGCCCCCCAATGTCCCCAATGTCCCCAATGTCCCCAATGTCCCCCAATGTCCCCAATGCCCCCAATGTCCCCAATGTCCCCAATGTCCCTCGATGTCCCCAATGCCCCCAATGTCCCCAATGTCCCCAATGTCCCCAATGTCCCTCGATGTCCCCAATGCCCCCCAATGTCCCCAATGCCCCCAATGTCCCCAATGTCCCCAATGTCCCCAATGTCCCCAATGTCCCCCGATGTCCCCAATGTCCCCCAATGTCCCCAACGCCCCCAATGTCCCCAATGTCCCCAATGTCCCCCAATGTCCCCCAATGTCCCCAACGCCCCCAATGTCCCCAATGTCCCCAATGTCCCCCAATGTCCCCAACGCCCCCAATGTCCCCAATGTCCCCAATGTCCCCCAATGTCCCCCAATGTCCCCAATGTCCCCAATGTCCCCAATGTCCCCAGTGTCCCCAATGTCCCCAGTGTCCCCAAAGTCCCCAATATCCCCAATGTCCCCAACGCCCCCAATGTCCCCAATGTCCCCCAATGTCCCCAATGTCCCCAAATGTCCCCAATGTCCCCAATGTCCCCAATGTCCCCCGATGTCCCCAATGTCCCCCAATGTCCCCAACGCCCCCAATGTCCCCAATGTCCCCAATGTCCCCCAATGTCCCCCAATGTCCCCAACGCCCCCAATGTCCCCAATGTCCCCAATGTCCCCCAATGTCCCCAACGCCCCCAATGTCCCCAATGTCCCCAATGTCCCCCAATGTCCCCCAATGTCCCCAATGTCCCCAATGTCCCCAATGTCCCCAGTGTCCCCAATGTCCCCAGTGTCCCCAAAGTCCCCAATATCCCCAATGTCCCCAACGCCCCCAATGTCCCCAATGTCCCCCAATGTCCCCAATGTCCCCAAATGTCCCCAACGCCCCCAATGCCCCCAATGCCCCAAATGTCCCCAATGCCCCAAATGTCCCCAATGTCCCCAAATGTCCCCACTGTCCCCAGGAGCTGGCGGCGCTGACCAAGGAGCTGAACCTGTGCCGGGAGCAGCTGCTGGAGCGTGAGGAGGAGATCGCCGAGCTGAAGGCCGAGCGCAACAACACCCGGGTGAGCACCTGGGCACACCTGGGCACACCTGGGGACACCTGGGCACACCTGGGACAGCTGGGGACACACCTGGGCACACCTGGGGACACCTGGGCACACCTGGGGACACCTGGGGACACACCTTGGACACACCTGGGATACACCTGGAACACCTGGGCACACCTGGGGACACACCTGGGCACACCTGGGCACAGCTGGGCACACCTGGGATACCTGGGGATACACCTGGAACACCTGCATGGCACCTGGGACACCTGGTGTCCCCAGTGTACCCAAATGTCCCCAATCCCCCCAATGTCCCCAAATGTCCCCTCTGTCCCCAGCTGCTGCTGGAGCACCTGGAGCACCTGGGACACCTGGTGTCCCCAATGTCCCCAATCCCCTCGATGTCTCCAAATGTCCCCAATGTCCCCAACATCCCCATGATGTCCCCTCAATGTCCCCAATGTCCCCTCTGTCCGCAGCTGCTGCTGGAGCACCTGGAGCACCTGGAGCACCTGGTGTCCCCAATGTCCCCAATGCCCCCCATGACCCCAATGTCCCCAAATGTCCCCAACGTCCCTGATGTCCCTGATGTCCCCAAATGTCCCCAATGTCCCCAGTGTCCCCAAATGTCCCCAAATGTCCCCTCTGTCCCCAGCTGCTGCTGGAGCACCTGGAGCACCTGGGACACCTGGTGTCCCTGATGTCCCCAATGCCCCCCATGACCCCCCTGTCCCCCATGACCCCAATGTCCCCAATGTCCCTGATGTCCCCAATGTCCCCTCAATGTCCCCAATGTCCCCTCTGTCCCCAGCTGCTGCTGGAGCACCTGGAGCACCTGGTGTCCCGGCACGAGCGGTCACTCCGGATGACCGTGGTCAAGCGCCAGGCCCAGTCCCCGGCCGGGGTCTCCTCCGAGGTCGAGGTGCTCAAGGCCCTCAAGTCGCTCTTCGAGCACCACAAGGCCCTGGATGAGAAGGTCTGGGGGGGGGTCCTGGGGGGTCTTGGGGGGGTCCTGGGGGGTCCTTGGGGGTCCCTGAGGTGACCTGAGGGGGTCTTGAGGGGTCCCTGGGGGTCTCTGAGGGGTTTCAGGGTGACCTGGTGGCACCTGGTGGGACCTAAAGGGATCTCAGGAAGGTTCTGAGGTGACCTGGGGGGGTCCTGGGGGGTCCTGGGGGGGTCCTTGGGGGTCCCTGAGGTGACCTGGGGGGGTCTTGAGGGGTCCCTGGGGGTCTCTGAGGGGTTTCAGGGTGACCTGGTGGCACCTGGTGGGACCTAAAGGGATCTCAGGAAGGTTCTGGAGTTACCTGGGGGGGTCCTGGGGGGTCCTGGGGGGTCCTGGGGGGTCCCTAAGATGACCTGAGGGGGTCTTGAGGGGTGCCTGGGGGTCTCTGAGGCGTTTCAGGGTGACCTGGTGGCACCTGGTGGCATCTGAAGGGATCTCAGGGGGGTTCTGGGGTGACCTAAGGGGGTTCCTGGGGGATCCTGGGGGGTCTTGGGAGGGTTCTGGAGGTCTCTGGGGGGTTTCAGGGTGACCTGGTGGCACCTGGAGGTCCCAGGTGGGACCCAAAGGGATCTCAGGAGGGTTCTGAGGTGACCTGGAGGTCCCTGGAGGTCCCTGGGGGTGACCTGGGCTGACCTTGGGGGTCTCAGGGGGGTGGTCTCAGGTGGCACCTGGCCACACCTGGTGGCCCTCAAGGAGGTCCTGAGGGTCCCTGGGGTGTCCCCAAGGGGTCCCTGGGGTGTCCCCAAGGGGGGGCTTTGGAGGTGACACGGGTGGCTCTGGGGTCCCCCCGATGTCCCCTCGATGTCCCCTCTCTGTCCCCTCGATGTCCCCTCGCTGTCCCCCCGATGTCCTCCCACTGTCCCCCCGGTGTCCCCTCGGTGTCACCCCAATGTCACCCCGATGTCACCTTGGTGTCCCCTCCCTGTCTCCTTTCTGTCCCCTCGATGTCACCCCCCCCCAGTGTCACCCCAATGTCCCCTCGGTGTCACCACCCCCCCCGATGTCCCCTCACTGTACCCTCGCTGTCCCCCTGGTGTCCCCCCGGTGTCCCCTTGGTGTCCCCTCAGTGTCCCCTCAGTGTCCCCTCGGTGTCCCCTCGGTGTCCCCTCAGTGTCCCCTCAGTGTCCCCTCAGTGTCCCCCCAATGTCCCCCCAGTGTCCCCTTGGTGTCACCCCCCCGATGTCCCCCCACTGTCCCCTCAGTGTCCCCTCAATGTCCCCCCGATGTCCCCTCAGTGTCCCCTCAGTGTCCCCTCGGTGTCCCCTCAGTGTCCCCTCAGTGTCCCCTCAGTGTCCCCCCAATGTCCCCCCCAGTGTCCCCTTGGTGTCACCCCCCTCAATGTCCCCCCACTGTCCCCTCAGTGTCCCCTCAGTGTTCCCCCGCTGTCCCCTCAGTGTCCCCTCAGTGTCCCCTCGCTGTCCCCCCGATGTCCCCTCAGTGTCCCCTCAGTGTCCCCTTGCTGTCCCCCCGATGTCCCCTCAGTGTCCCCTCGCTGTCCCCTCAGTGTCCCCTCGCTGTCCCCCCGATGTCCCCTCAGTGTCCCCCCGATGTCCCCTCAGTGTCCCCTCGCTGTCCCCCTGATGTCCCCCCGATGTCCCCTCGATGTCCCCTCAGTGTCCCCCCAATGTCACCCCAATGTCCCCCTGGTGTCCCCCCGATGTCCCCTCAGTGTCCCCTCAGTGTCCCCTCAGTGTCCCCCTGGTGTCCCCTCAGTGTCCCCTCAGTGTCCCCTCAGTGTCCCCCCGATGTCACCCCGCTGTCCCCTCAGTGTCCCCTCGACGTCACCTCTCTGTCACCTCACTGTCCCCCCGATGTCCCCCCGATGTCCCCTCAGTGTCCCCCCGATGTCCCCTCAGTGTCCCCTCGGTGTCCCCCAGGTGCGGGAGCGGCTGCGGGTGGCCCTGGAGCGCGTGGCCGTGCTGGAGGAGGAGCTGGAGGTGTCCAACCAGGAGGTGACACCGCGGGGACACCGCGGAGGGGGGGGACACCTCGGGGTGGGGACACACCTGTGACACCCCAGGGTGGGGGACACACCTGTGACACCCCAGGGTGGGGGACACCAGTGACACCCTGGGGTGGGGGACACCTGTGACACCCCGGGGTGGGGGTGGGGGACACCTGTGACACCCCAGGGTGGGGGTGGGGGACACCTGTGACACCCCAGGGTGGGGGACACCTGTGACACCCCAGGGTGAGGGACACCTGTGACACCCCGGGGTGGTGCCAGGTGGTGGCACCTGTGGCGGGCCCTCGAGGGTGACAGCGGTGCCCCTGTCCCTATCCCTGAGGTGACACACCTGTCCCCAGGTGTCACCTGTCCCTGTCCCCTCAGTCCCTGTCCCCAGGTGACACCTGTCCCTGGGGTGTCACACCTGTCCCTGAGGTGACACACCTGTCCCCAGGTGTCACACCTGTCCCCGTCTGTCCCCTCAGTCCCTGTCCCTACGGGAGCAGCTGTCCCTGTCCCCAGGTGTCACACACCTGTGAGGTGACACACCTGTCCCCAGGTGTCACACACCTGTCCCCGTGTGTCCCCTCAGTCCCTGTCCCCAGGTGTCACACACCTGTCCCCAGGTGTCACACCTGTCCCCCTGTGTCCCCTCAGTCCCTGTCCCTGCGGGAGCAGCTGTCCCTGTCCCCAGGTGTCACACACCTGTCCCTGTCCCCTCAGTCCCTCTCCCCAGGTGTCACACACCTGTCCCCAGGTGACACCTGTCCCCCTGTGTCCCCTCAGTCCCTGTCCCTGCGGGAGCAGCTGTCCCTGTCCCCAGGTGTCACACACCTGTCCCTGTCCCCTCAGTCCCTCTCCCCAGGTGTCACACACCTGTCCCCAGGTGACACCTGTCCCTGGGGTGTCACACCTGTCCCTGAGGTGACACACCTGTCCCCAGGTGTCACCTGTCCCTGTCCCCTCAGTCCCTGTCCCCAGGTGTCACACACCTGTCCCCAGGTGTCACACACCTGTCCCCCTGTGTCCCCTCAGTCCCTGTCCCTACGGGAGCAGCTGTCCCTGTCCCCAGGTGTCACACCTGTCCCCAGGTGTCACACCTGTCCCCGTCTGTCCCCTCAGTCCCTGTCCCTACGGGAGCAGCTGTCCCTGTCCCCAGGTGTCACACCTGTCCCCAGGTGTCACACCTGTCCCCCTGTGTCCCCTCAGTCCCTGTCCCCAGGTGTCACACACCTGTCCCCAGGTGTCACACCTGTCCCCCTGTGTCCCCTCAGTCCCTGTCCCCAGGTGTCACACACCTGTCCCCAGGTGTCACACCTGTCCCTGTCCCTGTCCCCAGGTGTCACACACCTGTCCCCAGGTGTCACACACCTGTCCCCAGGTGACACCTGTCCCTGTCCCCTCAGTCCCTGTCCCTACGGGAGCAGCTGTCCCTGTCCCTGTCCCCAGGTGTCACACACCTCTCCCCAGGTGACACACCTGTCCCTGTCCCCTCAGTCCCTGTCCCCAGGTGTCACACCTGTCCCCCTGTGTCCCCTCAGTCCCTGTCCCTACGGGAGCAGCTGTCCCTGTCCCCAGGTGTCACACACCTGTCCCCAGGTGACACACCTGTCCCTGTCCCCTCAGTCTCTGTCCCCAGGTGTCACACACCTGTCCCCAGGTGTCACACACCTGTCCCCAGGTGACACACACCTGTCCCCCTGTGTCCCCTCAGTCCCTGTCCCTACGGGAGCAGCTGTCCCGGCGCCGCTCGGGCCTGGAGGACGCGGCCACCGACGGGGACAGCGCGGTACGGGGACAGCGGGGGGGTCATGCGGGGTCAGGGGTCACTGGGGGGTCAGGGGGTCACTGCGGGGTCAGAGGGTCAGTGGGGGGTCAGGGGTCACTGGGGGGTCAGAGGGTCAGTGGGGTCAGTGGGGTCAGAGGGGTCAGTGGGGTCAGAGGGGTCAGTGGGGTCAGTGAGGTCAATGAGGTCAGTGAGGTCAGAGGGGTCAGTGGGGTCAGTGAGGTCAGAGGGGTCAGTGAGGTCAAAGGGGTCAGTGGGGTCAGAGGGGTCAGTGAGGTCAGTGGGGTCAGTGGGGTCAGTGAGGTCAAAGGGGTCAGAGGGGTCAGTGAGGTCAGTGGGGTCAGTGGGGTCAGTGAGGTCAAAGGGGTCAGTGGGGTCAGTGGGGTCAGTGGGGTCAGTGGGGTCAGAGGGGTCAGTGGGGTCAGAGGGGTCAGTGAGGTCAGTGGGGTCAATGGGGTCAGTGAGGTCAGAGGGGTCAGGAGGGTCGGGAGGTCAGTGGGGTCAGTGGGGTCAGTGAGGTCAGGGGGGTCAGAGGGGTCAGGGGGGTCAGTGAGGTCAGGGGGGTCAGAGGGGTCAGGGGGGTCAGTGAGGTCAGGGGGGTCAGTGAGGTCAGGGGGGTCAGAGGGGTCAGGGGGGTCAGTGGGGTCAGTGAGGTCAAAGGGGTCAGTTAGGTCAGTGGGGTCAGTGGGGTCAGTGGGGTCAGTGAGGTCAATGAGGTCAGAGGGGTCAGGGGGTCAGTGGGGTCAGTGGGGTCAGGAGGGTCAGGGGGGTCAGTGGGGTCAGGAGGGTCAGGGGGGTCAGTGGATTTGGGGGCTGAGGGCTCAGTGGATTTAGGGTCAGGGGTCAGGGGTCAGTGTCTTTGGGGTCAGGGGTCAGTGGCCGGTGGCTTTGGGGGGTCAGTGTCTTTGGGGTCAGGGGTCACTGTATTTGGGGGGGGTCAGTACCTTTGGGGTCAGGGGTCAGAGGGGTCAGTACCTTTGGGGTCAGTGGCTTTGGGGTCAGTGGCTTTGGGGGGTCAGGGGTCAGCACCATTGGGGTCAGGGGTCAGTGGCTTTGGGGGGGTCAGTGTCTTTGGGGTCAGGGGTCAGTGTATTGGGGGGGTCAGTGTCTTTGGGGTCAGGGGTCAGTGTATTGGGGGGGTCAGTGTCTTTGGGGTCAGAGATCAGAGGTCAGTGGCTTTGGGGGGGGTCAGTACCTTTGGGGTCAGTACCTTTGGGGTCAGGGGTCAGTGTCTTTGGGGTCAGGGGTCAGAGGGGTCAGAGGTCAGGGCTCAGAGGTCAGGGCTCAGTGTATTCGAGGGCTCAGTGTCTTTGGGGTGTCAGTGTCTATGGCATATGGGGTCAGGGGTCAGTACCTTTGGGGTCAGGGGTCAGTGTCTTTGGGGTCAGAGGTCAGTGGCTTGGGGGGGGTCAGTACCTTTGGGGTCAGGGGTCAGTGTCTTTGGGGTCAGAGGTCAGAGGTCAGGGCTCAGAGGTCAGGGCTCAGTGTCTTTGGGGTGTCAGTGTCTATGGCATCAGGGGTCAGTGGCTTGGGGGGGGTCAGTACCTTTGTGGTCAGAGGGGTCAGAGGGGTCAGAGGTCAAAGGTCAAAGGTCACGCCCTGCCCCCCCCCAGGCGGCCCCCGAGCGGCGGCGCGAGGCGGAGCTGGAGGCGTCGCTGGGCCGGCAGCGCGTGGCCGCCCTGTGCCGGCAGCTGGGCCGGCTGCAGGACGAGGCCAGCGCCGCCCAGAGGGAGCTGGCCCGGGCACACGAGGCGGGGGCCAAGCTGCAGAGGGACCTCAAGGAGGTGAGGTTTGGGGGAAAAAAGGGGGAAAACGGGAAAAAACGGCGAAAAAATGGGAAAAAACGGTGAAAAAATGGTGAAAAACGGGCAAGAAATGGCAAAAAATGGGAGGTTTTTAACCCAAACTGGGAGGGTTTTAACCCAAATTGGGAGGGTTTAACCCCAAACTGGGAGCTGGATGCAGAGGGACCTCAAGGAGGTGAGATTTGGGGGGAAAACCGGGAAAAATGGGAAAAAACGGTGAAAAAATGGCAAAAAACCTCAAAAAATGGGCAAAAAAATGGGAAAAAATGGCAAAAAATGGGAGGTTTTTAACCCAAACTGGGAGGGTTTTAACCCAAACTGGGAGCTGGCCCGGGCACACGAGGCGGGGGCCAAGCTGCAGAGGTGAGGTTTGGGGGGAAAAACGGGAAAAAACGGTGAAAAAATGGGAAAAAAGGCAAAGAAATGGTGAAAAATGGCAAAAATCATGAGGTTTATAACCCAAACTGGGAGGGAATGGTTGTCCCCAGATGTCCCCACTGTCCCCAAATGTCCCCAATGCCCCCAGATGTCCCCAATCCCCCCAGATGTCCCTGTTGTCCCCGGTGTCCCCAAAGCCCCAGATGTCCCCAAATGTCCCCAATGTCCCCAATGTCCCCAAATGTCCCCAATGTCCCCAAAATCCCCAAATGTCCCCAAAGCCCCCAAATGTCCTCAAAGCCCCCAAAGCCCTCAAATGTCCCCACTGTCCCCAAATGTCCCCAATGTCCCCAAAGCTCCCAATGTCCCCAAATGTCCCCCAGTGTCCCCAATGTCTCCAAATGTCCCTGATGTCCCCAATGTCCCCAATACCCCCAAAGCCCCCAGGTGTCCCCAGCTGTCCCCAGCTGTCCCCAATGTCCCCAAAGCCCCCAACACCCCCAAATGTCCCCACTGTCCCTGCTGTCCCCGCTGTCCCCAATACCCCCAAATGTCCCAGATGTCCCCTGATGTCCCCTCTGTCCCTGATGTCCCCAAAGCCCTCAAATGTCCCCACTGTCCCCACTGTCCCCAATGTCCCCAGATGTCCCCAATCCCCCCAATGTCCCCAGCTGTCCCCAAATGTCCCCAAGTGTCCCCAGATGTCCCCAAATGTCCCCACTGTCCCCAATGTCCCCAAAATCCCCAAATGTCCCCAAATGTCCCCCAATGCCCCCAAATGTCCCCCAACGTCCCCAATGTCCCCAATCCCCCCAATCCCCCAGATGTCCCTGATGTCCCCAGCTGTCCCTAGGTGTCCCCAGCTGTCCCTAGGTGTCCCCAGTGTCCCCAGCTGTCCCCAGCTGTCCCCAGCTGTCCCCAATGTCCCCAGCTGTCCCCAGGTGTCCCCAGTGTCCCCAGCTGTCCCCAGCTGTCCCCAGCTGTCCCCAATGTCCCCAGCTGTCCCCAGTGTCCCCAGCTGTCCCCAAATGTCCCCGCAGGCGCTGGCGCAGCGGGAGGACATGGAGGAGCGCATCACCACGCTGGAGCGGCGCTACCTGAGCGCCCAGCGCGAGGCCACCTCGCTGCACGACGCCAACGACCGCCTGGAGAACGAGCTGGCCAGCAAGGAGTCCCTGTACCGCCAGGTGAGGCACACCTGGGCACACCTGGGCACACCTGGGTACACCTGGGGCTCCTGGGCACACCTGGGATACACCTGGGATAGAGGGGATACACCTGGGCACACCTGGGCACACCTGGGGACACCTGGGTACACCTGGGGCTCCTGGGCACACCTGGGGATACACCTGGGCACAGCTGGGCACACCTGGGGATACACCTGGGCACACCTGGGCACACCTGGGATACACCTGGGGATACACCTGGGGATACACCTGGGGACATTGGGGATACACCTGGGATTGAGGGGACACACCTGGAGAACGAGCTGGCCAGCAAGGAGTCCCTGTACAGACAGGTGAGGCACACCTGGGCACACCTGGGCACACCTGGGGATAGAGGGGACACACCTGGGAACACTGGGGACATTGGGGACACATCTGGGGACACACCTGGGCACACCTGGGCACACCTGGGGGCATTGGGGACATTGGGGACACACCTGGGATACACCTGGGCACACCTGGGGACAGCTGGGGACACCTGGGGACACACCTGGGCACACCTGGGCACACCTGAGGACACAACAATTGATGTCCCCCCCACATCCCCTGTCCCCTGATGGCCCCTGATGTCCCCACATCCCTGTCCCCGATGTCCCCAATGTCCCCAACGCCCCCAATGCCCAAAAATGTCCTCGATGTCCCAAATCCCCCCATGTCCCCCATGTCCCCAACACCCCTGCTGTCCCCAATGTCCTCGATGTCCCCGATGTCCCCAATGCCCAAAAATGTCCCCAATGTCCCTGTGATGTCCCCAATGTCCCCAGTGTCCCCTGCGGTGTCCCCAGAGCGAGGAGAAGGGCCAGCAGATGCAGGAGTGGCTGGAGGACACCTGATGTCCCCATGTCCCTGATGTCCCCGATGTCCCTGCTGTCCCCAATCCCTCTGATGTCCCCAATGTCCCCATGTCCCTGATGTCCCCGATGTCCCTGCTGTCCCCAATCCCTCTGATGTCCCCAATGTCCCTGATGTCCCTGATGTCCCCGATGTCCCCGATGTCCCCAGAGCGAGGAGAAGGGCCGGCAGCTGCAGGAGTGGCTGGAGGACACCTGATGTCCCCATGTCCCTGATGTCCCCGATGCCCCTGCTGTCCCCAACCCCTCTGATGTCCCCGATGTCCCCGATGTCCCCGACGTCCCCGATGTCCCCAATCCCCCCAACACCCCTGCTGTCCTCGATGTCCCCAATGTCCCCAATGTCCCCGACGTCCCCAATGTCCCCGCTGTCCCCAATGTCCCCAATGTCCCCGATGTCCCCGATGTCCCCGTGATGTCCCCGCTGTCCCCAGAGCGAGGAGAAGGGCCGGCAGCTGCAGGAGTGGCTGGAGGACACCTGATGTCCCCGATGTCCCCATGTCCCCAACACCCCTGCTGTCCCCAACCCCTCTGATGTCCCCGATGTCCCCAATGTCCCCAATGTCCCCGACGTCCCCCAATGTCCCCAATGTCCCCGCTGTCCCCAGAGCGAGGAGAAGGGCCGGCAGCTGCAGGAGTGGCTGGAGGACACCTGATGTCCCCATGTCCCTGTTGTCCCCAATGTCCCCAATGCCCCTGATGTCCCCGCTGTCCCCGATGTCCCCGATGTCCCCAATGTCCCCAACACCCCTGCTGTCCCCGATGTCCCCAATGTCCCCCGATGTCCCCAATGTCCCCGTGATGTCCCCGCTGTCCCCAGAGCGAGGAGAAGGGCCGGCAGCTGCAGGAGTGGCTGGAGGACGCCAAGGCCAAGCTGCAGCTGACCCTGCAGAAAGCCGAGACGCTGCCCGAGATCGAGGCCCAGCTGGCCCAGAGGGTGGCCGCCCTCACCAAGGTGGGCTCGGGGGGCTCCGGGGGGGATTTTGGGGGGGGTTTTGGGGGGTTTATGGGAGTTTGGGGGGGATTTGGGGAGTTTGGGGGGGTCTTGGGGGGATTTGGGGGGGTCTCGAGGGGATTTATGGGAGTTTTGGGGGGATTTGGGGGAGTTTTGGGGGGGGATTCGGGGGAGTTTTGGGGGGTCTCAGGGGGGATCTGAGGGGATTTATGGGAGTTTCGGGGGGATTTGGGGGGGTTTTGGGAGGATCCTGAGGGGTTTTGGGGGGATTTGGGGGAGTTTGGGGGGAGTTTTGGGGGGTCTCGGGGGGATTTATGGGAGTTTTGAAGGGATTTGGGGGGAGTTTTGGGGGATTTATGGGAGTTTTGGGGGGATTTGGGGGAGTTTTGGGGGGGTCTCGGGGGGATTTGAGGGGATTTATGGGAGTTTTGGGGGGATTTGGGGGGGTTTGGGAGGATCCTGAGGGGTTTTGGGGGGGCTTGAGGGGGTTTTGGGGGGAGTTTTGGGGGGTTTATGGGAGTTTTGGGGGGGATTTGGGGGGATTTGGAGGAGTTTTCGGGGGCTTGAGGGGATTTATGGGAGTTTTGGGGGAGTTTTGGGGGGATTTGGGGGGGTTTTGGGGGGTCTCGGGGGGATTTGGGCGAGTTTTGGGGGGGTTTTTGGGGGGGCTTGAGGGGATTTATGGGAGATTTGGGGGGATTTGGGGGAGTTTTGGGGGGTCTCGGGGGGATTTGGGGGGATCCTGAGGGGTTTTGGGGGTTGTGGAGGGGTTTTGGGGGGATTTGGGGGGAGTTTTGGGGGGGTCTCGAGGGGGATTTGGGGGAGATTTTTGGGCAGTTTTGGGGGGCGGGGTCTTGGGGCTCTTCAGGTGGGTTTGGGGTCTGGGGGAGTCCTGAGGGAATGTGTCCCCAAAATCCCCAAATGTCCCCAAATGTCCCCAATGTCCCCAAAATCCCCAAATGTCCCCAAAATCTCCAAATGTCCCAAATGTCCCAAATGTCCCCAATGTCCCAAATGTCCCCAACGTCCCCAATGTCCCCAATGTCCCCAATGTCCCCAAAATCCCCAAAATCCCCAAATGTCCCCAATGTCCCCAAAATGTCCCCAATCCCCCAAATGTCCCAAAATCTCCCAAATGTCCCAAATGTCCCCAGTGTCCCCAAAATCCCCAAATGTCTCCAAAATCCCCCAATGTCCCAAATGTCCCCAATGTCTCCAAATGTCCCCAATGTCCCCAAATGTCCCCAAATGTCCCAAATGTCCCAAATGACCCCCAAATGTCCCCAAAATCCCCAATGTCCCCAATGTCCCCAAATGTCCCCAATGTCCCCAAAATCCCCCAATGTCCCCAATGTCCCCAATGTCCCCAAATGTCCCCAAATGTCCCCAAATGTCCCCGCTGTCCCCCGCTGTCCCCAGGCCGAGGAGCGCCACGGGAATTTCGAGGAGCGGCTGCGGCAGCTGGAGGCCCAACTGCAGGAGAAGAACCAGGAGCTGCAGAGGGTGGGGCACCCGAAAACCAGGACACCCGAAAACCGGGAATCCCAAAAATGGGGGCACCCCAAAATGGGGAATCCCAAAAACGGGGAATCCCAAAAAACGGGGGACACCCCGAAAATGGGGAATCCCAAAAATGGGGACACCCCGAAAACCGGGACACCCAAAAATGGGGGCACCCCGAAAACCGGGGCACCCCGAAAACCGGGGCACCCCAAAATGGGGAATCCCGAAAACCGGGGACACCCCGAAAACCTGGACACCCCGAAAATGGGAAACCCAAAAATGGGGGCACCCCGAAAACCGGGACACCCCGAAAATGGGAAACCCAAAATGGGAAAATCCCAAAAATGGGAAATTCCAAAAATGGGGAATCCCAAAAATGGGGACACCCAAAAATGGGAAAATCCCAAAAATGGGGAATCCCAAAAAACGGGGAATCCCAAAAATGGGGACACCCTGAAAACGGGGGACACCCAAAAATGGGAAAATCCCAAAAATGGGGAATCCCAAAAATGGGGAACCCAAAAACAAGGGACACCCCGAAAACCGGGACACCCCAAAAATAGGAAATCCCAAAAATGGGGAATCCCAAAAATGGGAAATCCCCAAAAATGGGGGCACCCCGAAAACAGGGGCACCCCGAAAATGGGGAATCCCAAAAACGGGGACACCCCAAAAACAGAGAATCCCAAAACAGGGACATCCCAAAAACGGGGGCACCCCGAAATGGGGACACCCCCAAAAACATGCAACCCTAAAACAGGGACATCCCAAAAATGGGGACACCCCAAAAATGGGAAATCCCCAAATGGGAAAATCCCAAAAATGGGAAATTCCAAAAATGGGGGCACCTCGAAAACACGAAACCCGAAAATGGGGGCACCCAAAAACGGGGAATCCCAAAAATGGGGACACCCTGAAAACGGGGACACCCCAAAAATAGGAAATCCCAAAAATGGGGAATCCCAAAAATGGGAAATTCCAAAAACACGAAACCCCAAAAATGGGGACACCCCCAAAAATGGGAAAATCCCAAAAATGGGAAATCCCAAAAATGGGGAAACCCCGAAAACGGGGACACCCCAAAAATAGGAAATCCCAAAAATGGGGAATCCCAGAAATGGGAAATTCCAAAACCACGAAACCCAAAAATGGGGACACCCCGAAAATGGGGATCCCAAAAATGGGGAAACCCCGAAAACGGGGACACCCCAAAAATGGGGGACACCCAATAATGGGAACACCCAAAAATGGGAAAATTCCAAAAACAGGGACACCCCAAAAATGGGGGCACCCTGAAAATGGGAAATCCCCAAAACGGGGAATCCAAAAATGGGAAATCCCAAAAATGGGGAATCCCAAAAATGGGGAACCCCAAAAATGGGGGGCACCAAAAATAGGGACAATCCAAAAATGGGGAATCCCAGAAACGGAATCCCAAAAATGGGGAAACCCCAAAAATGGGGAATCCCAAAAATGGGAAATTCCAAAAATGGGGACACCCCAAAAACAGGGACACTCCAAAAATGGGAAAACCCCAAAAATGGTGGCACCAAAAATGGGGACAATCCAAAAATGGGGACTTCCCAAAAACACAAAAACCCAAAAATGGGAAAATCCCAAAAATGGGGACACCCTGAAAACGGGGACATCCCAAAAATGGGGACACAAAAAATGGGAAAATCCCAAAAACAGGGGCACTCCAAAATGGGAACACCCAAAAATGGGAAAACCCCAAAAATGGGGGCACCCCGAAAATGGGGAATCCCAAAACGGGGACATCCCAAAAATGGGAAACCCAAAAACAGGGAATCCCAAAAATGGGGAAACCCCCAAAAACTGGGACACCCCTGAAAACGGGGACATCCCAAAAACAGGCACATCCCAAAAATGGGGAATCCCAAAAATGGGGACACCCCGAAAACGGGGACACCCAAAAATGGGGACACCCCGAAAACACGAAACCCAAAAATGGGGAATCCCAAAAACGGGGAATCCCAAAAATGGGAAATCCCAAAACGGGGAAACCCCGAAAATGGGGGCACCCCGAAAACGAGGACACCCCAAAAATGGGGAATCCCAAAAATGGGAAATTCCAAAAATGGGAAATCCCAAAAATGGGAAAACCCCAAAAATGGGGAATCCCAAAACAGGGACACCCCGAAAACGGGGACATCCCAAAAATGGGGGCACCTAACCCGAATTTTGGGGTCCCAAACCCGAATTTTGGGCACCCAACCCGAATTTTGTCCCCAAACCCAAATTTTGTTGTCCCCCAACCCAAATTTGGGGTCCCGAGCCCAAATTTTGGGGTCCCCAACCCAAATTTGGGGTCCCAAAACCCAATTTGGGGTCCCAAAACCCCAATTTGGGGTCCCTTACCTGAATTTTGGGTCCCCAAATCCGAATTTTGGGGTCCCGAACCCAAATTTTGGGTTCCCAAACCCGAATTTTG
>JAJNNQ010000325.1:0-42870 GCA_027886175.1 Phylloscopus collybita
GGAGATTTGGGGGGCTTTAGGAAGAATTTAAGGGGGTTTGGAGGGAATTTAAGGGGAATTTGGAGAAATTGGGGGGATTTGGGAGAAATTTAAGGGGAATTTGGGGGATTGGGAAGAAGCTTTGGGGGGATTTTGGGGGAAGTTTTGGGGTGTCAGGGCGACTCTGGGGGGCCCAGATGGGATTTTGGGGCAGCATTGGGGGTTTTTGGGGACACCCAAAAAATTTTGGGCCATCCCAGAGGAGATTTTGGGGCACAACGAACCTTTTGGGGTTTGGGGGGAGGAAAAATTGAGATTTTCCAGGTGAGATTCGGGGTCCTGGAGAGGATTTTTGGGGTGAAATTCGCATCTTTAAACACCAACAAAAAAAATCCTAAATTTTTAGGAAGCGGGGGAATGAATCCAGGAGGGTTTTTTGGGGTTTAGGGGGTTTTAAAGACCCCAAAATGTGATTTTTTTGTCCAAAAAAAGGAAAGTGAAGACGCTGGGGGAGGAGGAGCCGTGGCTGGACGACGCGGCCGCCTGGATCGAGCGCAGCCGGGCGCTGCAGAGGGAGAAGGAGCTGGCGGAGAAAAGGGTGAAAAGGGACCCCAAAAAACCCCCAAAAAAACCCCCAAAAACCCCCAAAAAACCCCAAATCCCAAAAAAACCCCCAACCCCCCTGAGTTCAGTCCAAAACCGGCGTTTTCACCCCATTTTTTGGTGATTTTACAGCCGAAATTCTGATTTTTGTGGCATTTTTTAGAGGTTTTTTTTTTTAATTTAAAATCCTGGTTTTGTCCTGGGCGTTGAGAATTTTGGAGATTCCTGGAAATTTTTGTTTTATTTAAAAATTTTGGGTCAAAAATTTTGTGAAAACAGAATGTTTTGGGGTTTGAATCTTTTTTGTGAAGCAATATTTTGGGTTAAATGAGGAATTTTGAATCTAAAATTCAAATTGAATTCCAATTTTTAGGGATTTGAGGCTTGATGTGAATTTTAGGGACATTCCCTGGAAATGTTTCTAAAAATGATGTTTTGAAACCTTCAATTCTTTTGTTTCTGATTTAAATTTTCTATCTGGAGTGCTAAACTCAGGGATTTGATCCCAAAATTTCTCCCTCCCCCTCGAATTTTATCAATTTTGGGGCCGTTTTAGGATCCACATCAATTTTTGGGAAGTTTCCCCAAAAAAATTCCAGGAGAACTCAGTGATTTGGGAGCTTCTGCTTTTATTTGGAGCCGAAATTGGGGATTTTGAGCCAAAAATTGAGGATTTTGAGCCAAAATTGGGGATTTTGAGGCTAAAAATGGGGATTTTGAGGCTAAAAATGGGGATTTTGAGTCCAAAATTGGGGATTTTGATCCAAAATTGGGGATTTTGATCCAAAATTGGGGATTTTGAGCAAAAAATTGGGGATTTTGAGTCCAAAATTGGGGATTTTGAGCCCAAAATGGGGATTTTGAGTCCAAAATTGGGGATTTTGAGTTAAAATTGGGGATTTTGAGTTAAAATTGGGGATTTTGAGTTAAAATTGGGGATTTTGAGTTAAAAATTGAGGATTTTGAGCCAGAAATTGAGGATTTTGAGCCAGAAATTGGGGATTTTGAGTCCAAAATTGGGGATTTTGAGCCAAAATTGGGGATTTTGAGCCTAAAATTGAGGATTTTGGGTTAAAATTGGGGATTTTGAGTTCGTTTTTTTTCCATAATTAAAACCTCCCAGGTTCCCCATTTTTGGGGGGGCGGTCTGGGGGTGTCCCCTCTGTCCCCTCTGTCCCCTCTGTCCTCTGCTGTCCCCTCTGTCCCCCTCTGTCCCCTCTGTCCCCTCTGTCCCCTCTGTCCCCTGCTGTCCCCCGCTGTCCCCTCTGTCCCCTCTGTCCCCCTCTGTCCCCAGTGTCCCCCGCTGTCCCCCGCTGTCCCCTCTGTCCTCTGCTGTCCCCTCTGTCCCCTCTGTCCCCTCTGTCCCCTCTGTCCCCTCTGTCCCCCTCTGTCCCCTCTGTCCCCTCTGTCCCCTCTGTCCCCCTCTGTCCCCTCTGTCCCCTCTGTCCCCTCTGTCCCCTGTGTCCCCCTGCTGTCCCCTCTGTCCCCTGCTGTCCCCTCTGTCCCCCTCTGTCCCCTCTGTCCCCTCTGTCCCCTCTGTCCCCCTGCTGTCCCCTGCTGTCCCCTGCTGTCCCCTCTGTCCCCTCTGTCCCCTCTGTCCCCTCTGTCCCCCTCTGTCCCCTCTGTCCCCTCTGTCCCCTCTGTCCCCCTCTGTCCCCTCTGTCCCCTCTGTCCCCTCTGTCCCCCTCTGTCCCCTCTGTCCCCTGCTGTCCCCTCTGTCCCCTCTGTCCCCCTCTGTCCCCTCTGTCCCCTGCTGTCCCCTCTGTCCCCCTCTGTCCCCCTCTGTCCCTCTGTCCCCCTCTGTCCCCTCTGTCCCCTCTGTCCCCCTCTGTCCCCTCTGTCCCCCTCTGTCCCCTCTGTCCCCTCTGTCCCCTCTGTCCCCCCCTGTCCCTCTGTCCCCTCTGTCCCCTCTGTCCCCCTCTGTCCCCCTCTGTCCCCCTCTGTCCCCCTCTGTCCCCCTCTGTCCCCAGTGTCCCCTCTGTCCCCCTCTGTCCCCCTCTGTCCCCCTCTGTCCCCCTCTGTCCCCTCTGTCCCCTCTGTCCCCCTCTGTCCCCCTCTGTCCCCTCTGTCCCCCTCTGTCCCCCTCTGTCCCCCTCTGTCCCCTCTGTCCCCTCTGTCCCCCTCTGTCCCCTGCTGTCCTCTCTGTCCTCTCTGTCCCCTCTGTCCCCTCTGTCCCCCGCTGTCCCCTCTGTCCCCCTCTGTCCCCAGTGTCCCCTCTCTGTCCCCCTCTGTCCCCTGACCGGGTGTCCCCCGGGTGTCTCCCAGGCCAAGCTGCTGGAGGAGATGGATCAGGAGTTCGGGGTCAGCCCCTTGGTGGAGGAGGAGTTCCAGCGGCGCCGCAGGGTGAGGGACACCTTGGGGACACCTTGGGGACACTGGGGACAGCCTGGGGACACTGGGGCAGCCTGGGGACAGTTTGGGGACAGCTTTGGGGACACTGGGGGCACTGGGGACAGCTTGAGGACAGCCTGGAGACAGCTTGGGGACATTGGGGACAGCTTTGGGGACATTGGCGACACCGAGGACAGCTTGGGGGACAGCTTGGGGGACATTGGAGACAGCTGAGGGACACTGGGGACAGCTTGGGGACATTGGGGACAGCCTGGGGACAGCCTGGGGACATTGGGGACAGCTTTGGGGACACTGGGGACAGCCTGGGGACAGCCTGGGGACAGCCTGGGGACAGCCTGGGGACACTGGGGACAGCCTGGGGACATCGTGGGGGCATTGGGGACAGCCTGGGGACAGCCTGGGGACATTGGGGACAGCCTGGGGATACTGGGGACATCCTGGGGGCATTGGGGACAGCTTGGGGACACTGGGGACAGCTTGGGGACATTGGGGGCGGCTTGGGGACACTGGGGACAGCTTGGGGACATTGGGGGCAGCTTGGGGATACTGGGGACATCCCTGGGGACATTGGGGACAGCTTGGGGACACTGGGGACAGCTTGGGGACATTGGGGGCGGCTTGGGGAGAGCTTTGGGGACATTGGGGACAGCTTTGGGACACTGGGGACAGCTTGGGGATGTTTGGGACAGCTTGGGGATATTGGGGACATTGGGAGCAGGTTGAGGACAGTTTGGGGAGAGCTTTGGGGACATTGGAGACAGCTGAGGGACACTGGGGACAGCTTGGGGACATTGAGGGGCACTGGGGGCTGCTTGGGGACAGCTTTGGGGACAGCTTGGGGATGTTGGGGACAGCTCTAGGGACAGCTTTGGGGACACCTTTGGGGACATTGGGGACGGCTTGGGGACACTGGGGACAGCCTGGAGATGTTGGGGACAGGCTTGGGGACAGGCTTGGGACAGCCTGGGGATGGCCTGGGGACAGCTTGGCCATTGGGGACAGTTTTGGCCAGCTTGGGGATATTGGGGACATCCTGGGGACACTGGAGACATTCTGCTGACAGTTTGGGGACAGCGTGGGGGCGTTGGGGACATTGGGGACAGTTTGGGGCCAGCTTGGGGACATGGTGGGGACATTGGGGACATGGTGGGGGACAGTGTGGGCAGGCCGGTGGCCGGCAGTGACCCCCCCGTGTCCCCCCAGGAGCGCTACAGTGCCCGGGACCTGCAGGGGCTGACGGTGGAGCACGACCCGGCCGCCATCCCCGAGGGACAGACCCTGGTGCTGACCCTGAAGGACAGGGGTCAGTGGGGACATTGGGGACACCGGGGGGACACTGGGGGGACATTGGGGACACTGGGGGGACATTGGGGACATTGGGGGGACATTGGGGACATTGGGGGGACACTGGGGGACACTGGGGACATTGGGGGGGACATTGGGGACACCGGGGGGCACTGGGGACATTGGGGGGACACTGGGGACATTGGGGGCACTGGGGACATTGGGGTCAGTGGGGGACATTGGGGACACGGGGGGCATTGGGGATACAGAGGGGACAGAGGTGTCCCCAAGGGACACAGGGAGGGGACCTGGAGTGTGAGGTGTCCCTTGTGCAAGATGTCCTCTCACTGTCCCCTGTGTCCCCACGCTGTCCCTTGTGTCCTCTCTGTCCCCGTGCTGTCCCCTCCTTGTCCCCTCCCCGCTCCTCCCCGCTGTCCCCTCCCTGTCCCCTCTGTCCCCGCTATCCCCGTGCTGTTCCCCTGCTGTCCTCCCCCCGTCCCCCCCTGTCCCCTCCCTCTCCCTCCGTGTCCCCTGGCTGTCCCCTGGCTGTCCCCCGCTGTCCCCTGGCTGTCCCCTCCCTGTCCCCTCCCTGTCCCCTGGCTGTCCCCTGGCTGTCCCCTCTGTGTCCCCTCTCTGTCCCCTGGCTGTCCCCTGGCTGTCCCCGCTGTCCCCTCTCTGACCCCTCTGTGTCCCCTGGCTGTCCCCTGGCTGTCCCCTGGCTGTCCCCTGGCTGTCCCCTGCTGTCCCCTGGCTGTCCCCTCCCTGTCCCCGTGCTGTCCCCTCTCTGTCCCCTGGCTGTCCCCGTGCTGTCCCCTGGCTGTCCCCTCCCCGTCCCCTCCCTGTCCCCTCTGTCCCCTGGCTGTCCCCTGGCTGTCCCCTCTGTGTCCCCTGGCTGTCCCCTCCCTGTCCCCCTGGCTGTCCCTGCTGTCCCCTGCTGTCCCCTCCCTGTCCCCCTGGCTGTCCCTGCTGTCCCCTGGCTGTCCCCTGGCTGTCCCCGCTGTCCCCTCCCCGTCCCCCGCTGTCCCCTGTGCTGTCCCCAGGTGTGCTGGAGGCGGGTGAGGATGTCCTGGAGCAGGTGGCTTTGGCCGCGGCCGCTCGGGCCCGGGAGGATCAGGAGCTGCGGCGGCGCCGCCCGCCCCTACGAGCCCTACGGCCAGGAGGAGCCGGGCCCGGCCCCGCAGGTATATCGCGATAGCGGCCCCGTCCCCCGGGTATATCGCGATAGCGGCCCGGCCCCGCAGGTATATCGCGATAGCGGCCCCGCCCCCCAGGTACTATCGCGATAGCGGCCCCGTCCCCCGGGTATATTGCGATAGCGGCCCCGTCCCCTGGGTACTATCGCGATAGCGGCCCTGCCCCGCAGGTATATCGTGATAGTGGCCCCACCTCGCAGGTACTATCGCGATAGCAGCCTGGCCCCGCCCCCCTGGGTACCGACCTGGCCCCGCCCCCCGGGGTACCGATGGCGACAGGGCGCCACAGGTGGGGAGGTCACGTCACGATATATCGCGATATATCGCGGGCTGTCACGCCCTGTATGCGACAGCGTATCGCAGGTTGTCTGGGTCCATGTATTGTGATATATCATGGGTTATCACACTGCACGGGTTGTGATGAATCAGAGGCTGCCGTGGTCTGTATATCGCGATATATCGCAGGGGTTTATTTTTCTGGTGAGCGCTTCTTACCGTATCGCGATACGAGGGTGGATAAGGTAACATATGGGTCGATATCGTGCTGTCGAGATATTCTGGTCGATATCACGATATCGCGGTGTGTGGGTTGGTATCGCGATGTATCGCTCGCTATCACGATACACTGGCTAACGTCGGAATATACCACTCCACGCTGCGATATACCGGTCGATATCAGAGGATGTGGTCCGATATCGCGATATGCTGGTCAATATTAGAATATGCTGCTGGGTATCGCGATGTATCGGTCGATATCGTGATATACTGCTGAGTGTCGCGATACGTTGGGTAACGTCAGCGCGCGCCACTCGATATCGTGATAGATCAGGCGATATCAGTGCACGCTGTTAGATGTCGCAATATACTGGTCCACATCAGAATATACCCCTCGATATCGCGATATATCGGGCGATATCAGCACTCACCCCTCGATATTACGATATATCGGGTGATGTCAGCACGTGCACCCCTCGATATCACGATATATCGGGTGATGTTAGCACTCACCCCCTCGATATCGCGATATATCGGGCGATATCGGCACTTGCACCCCTCAATATCGCGATACATCAGGCGATACCAGCATGTGCACCCCTCGATATCGCGATATATCGGGCGATATCGGCACGTGCACCCCTCAATATCATGATACATCGGGTGATACCAGCACGCACCCCTCGATATTGTGATATATCGGACGATATCAGCACTCGCACCCCTCGATACCGCGATACATCAGGCGATACCGGCGCGCGCACCCCTCGATATCGCGATATATCGGGCGATATCAGCACACGCCACCCCTCGATATCGCGATATATCGGGCGATATCGCGACATATGGTGACGCGCGGCTCCCCCGGCAGGCCCCGCGGGGCGGCGCCGCTGCTGCCGCAGTACGACGAGCCGGCGCCGCGCCCCTCCTTCCGCCTGGGCCCGGGGGGGACGCAGGACACGGGGGGGGACCCCCCGGCCCGGGCCCCTCCCCCCCCCCGGCCCCCGCCCCCCAGAGCCTGGAGCTGCCCCTCCCCCGCCTGGCGCCGGAGTACCTGAGCCCCGAGGAGATGGTGAGGGGGGGCTGGGGGGGGGGTTGGGGGGATTTGGGGTCCTTGGGGGGGATTTGGGTCAGGATTTGGGGTCATTGAGGGGAATTTGGGGGAATTTTGGGGGGATTTGGGGTCATTGAGGGGAATTTTGGGGGGATTTGGGGCCATTGAGGGGAATTTGGGGGAATTTTGGGGGGATTTGGGGGGAATTTTGCAGGAATTTGGGGGGGATTTGGAGTCACTGGGGGGGGATTTGGGGGGAATTTTGGGGTTTTGGGAGGGATTTTGGGTCAGGATTTGGGGTCTTTGGGGGGATTTTGGGGGAATTTTGGGGAGATTTGGGGTTTTGGGGGGGATTTTTGGGTCGGGATTTGGGGTTGCCGGGTGGTTTTTTGGGATGATTTGGGGGGAATTTTGAGGGGGGATTTGGGGTGACTCCGGGTGGGGTTTGGGGTGTTTTTGGGGTGATTTTTTGTCACTCAGTGTTTTTGTGGTGTTTTTCGGGTGGTTTTGGGCTGTTTTCGGGGTGTTTCGGGGTGATTTTTTGTCACTCAGACTGTTTTCGGGCTGTTTTCGGGGCAGTTTAGGGTGATTTTTTTGTCACTCAGGGTGTTTTTGGGCTGTTTTTGGGCTGTTTTTGGGGTATTTCAGGGTGATTTTTTTGTCACTCAGACTGTTTTTGGGCTGTTTTTGGGCTGTTTTCGGCTGATTTTTTGTCACTCAGAGTGTTTTCGGGCTGTTTTCAGGGTGTTTTTTGGGGTGATTTGGTGTCACTCAGGGTGTTTTTTGGGTGTTTTTCGGGTGTTCCGGGGCTCCCCAGGCGGGTGACGTTCCGCAAGACGCGGCGCCGGGTGCGGAAGCTGCGGAAGAAGGAGAAGCCCCTGAGGGCCGACGACCTCCTGGCGCTGGCCCCGGGGGACACCCAGGGGGACTTCGGCTCCAGGTGGGGCCGGGGGGGATTTGGGGGGTCCTGGGGGGGATTTGGGGGGTCCTGGGGGGATTGGGGGGGGTCCTGGGGGGATTTGGGGGGTCCTGGGGGGGATTTGGGGGGGTCCTGGGGGGATTTGGGGGGGATTTGGGGGGATTTTTGGGGGGTCCTGGGGGGGGAATTTGGGGGGTCCTGGGGGGATTTTGGGGGTCCTGGGGGTGTGGGGAGGGTCCTAAAGGGCTGGGGGGGTAAATAGGGGGGGGGGGTCCTGGGGGGGATTTATGGGGGGTCCTGGGGGGATTTTGGGATCCTGGGGGTGTGGGGAGGGTCCTGAAGAGGCTGGGGGGCAAAACCTGGGGGATCCTGGGGCGGATTGGGGGGGGTCCTGAGGGGATTTTGGGGGGTCCTAGGGGGGTCTTGGGGGTGTGGGGAGGGTCCTAAAGGGGCTGGGGGGGAATTTGGGGGGTCCTGGGGCAGAATTTGGGGGGTCCTGGGGGGATTTGGGGGTCCTGGGGGGAATCTGGGGGGTCCTGGGGACATTTGGGGATCCTGGGGGTGTGGGGAGGGTCCTGAAGAGGCTGGGGGGGAAATTTGGGGGGGGTCCTGGGGGGGATTTGGGGGTCCTGGGGGGATTTTGGGATCCTGGGGGGTGTGGGGAGGGTTCTAAAGGGGTTGGGAGGGGCAAATTTGGGGGGTCCTGGGGGAGATTTGGGGGGTCCTGGGGGGGTCCTGGGGGTGTGGGGAAGGTCCTAAAGGGGCTGGGGGAGGGGATTATGGGGGGTCCTGGGGAGTGGGGAGAGTCCTAAAGGGGCTGGGGGCCAAATTTGGGGGTCCTGGAGGGATTTTGGGAAGTATTTAGGGGGTCCTGGAGGTGATTTGGGGGGGTCCTGGATGGAATTTGGGGGGTCCTGGGGGTGCAGGGAGGGTCCTAAAGGGGCTGGGAAGGGAATTGAGGGGTCTTGGGGGGGGGGGGGGATTTGGGGGGGTCCTGGGGGGGATTTGGGGGGTCCTGGGGTGGTCCCATAAAGGATTTGAGGGTGGGGAGCTCCCGGGTGTCCTATTTGGGGTCCAATCCCCCAAATCCCCCCCCAAACGCCCCCCAAACCCCCGCAGGTCGCGGGGCCGGGGCCGGCGGGTGCAGGAGGATGAGGAGGGGGCCGGGGGGGACCCCCGAGAACGGCCCCAAGGCCCCCGAGGGGACCCCCCAGGCCCCGCTGCCCTCGGACGACACCCGGACCGAGAGCATGGAGATCAGCAGCGACGGTGGGGGGCTCGGGGGGGATTTGGGGGGGATTTGGGGGGCTTTGGGGGGGGATTTTGGGAGATTTGGGGGGGTTTGAGGGGATTTTGGGGGATTTTGGGGGGATTTGAGGGGGGTTTGGGGGGGATTTGGGGAGATGTGGGAGGATTTGAGGGGATTTGGGGAGATTTGGGGGGATTTTGGGGGGATTGGGGGGATTTGAGGGGATTTGGGGGGGATTTGTGAAGGATTTGGGGGGAGGTTGGGGGATTTTAAGGAGTTTTAGGGGATTTGGGAGAGGATTTGGGGAGATTTGAGGGGATTTTCGAGGGGTTTAGGGGGATTTGGGGAGATTTTAAGGAGTTCTAGGGGATTTGAGGGGATTTTGGAGGGATTTGGGGGATTTTAGGGCATTTTAAGGAGTTTTAGGGGATTTGGGGGGAATTTGGGAGAATTTGTGGGGGGATTTGAGAGGGGTTGGGCGGGATTTTGGGGGAATTTGGGTAAACTTTAGGGGATTTGGTGGGGATTTTAGGGGACTTGGGGGATTTTCGGGGATTTTAAGGAGTTTTAGGGATTTGGGGGGGATTTTGGGGGATTTGAGGGGGGTTTGGGGTGATTTTGGGGGGATTTGAGGGATTGGAAGAGAACTTTAAGGGATTTTGGGGAGATTTGAGGGGATTTTGGGGGATTTGGGGAGATTTTAAGGAGTTTTAGGGGACTTGGGAGGATTTTCGGGGGTTTTAAGGAGTTTTAGGGGATTTTGGGGAAGATTTGAGGGGATTTTGGGGCTTTTATGGGATTTTGAGGTCCCTCTGCCCCCCAAGCCCCCGGCCCTGGAGGAGGACGAGGCCGAGCAGGAGCTCAGGGGGATTTGGGGTTGGATTTTGGGGTTTTGAGGGTGGTTTCTGGGATTTTTAATGGGGTTTTTTTTTGGGATTTTGGGGTCCCCCAGACGAGGCGGAGCCCCCCGGGAGCCCCCCGGCCCTGGAGGAGGACGAGGCCGAGCAGGAACTCAGGGGATTTTGGGGTTTTGAGGGGGGCTGATGGTATTTTATGGGATTTTTGGGGAGTTTCAGGAAGTTTGGGGGGTTTTCTGGGATTTTGGGGGCCCCCTGACCCCACTGTGCCCCCCCCAGACGAGGCGGAGCCCCCCGGGAGCCCCCCGGCCCTGGAGGAGGACGAGGCCGAGCAGGAGCTGCAGCAGCAGCTGGAGCGGGGCCGGCGCCTGCGGCAGCTGCGGGAGCTGCGCGAGGGAGCGGGGGAGAAGGTGAAAACCCGCCCCAAAAAACACCCCAAAAACACCCCAAAAACACCCCAAAAAACACCCCAAAAACCCCCAAAAAACCCTTCAAAAACACCCCAAAAACCCACAAAAAACCCTTCCAAATTCCCCCCAAAAATCCCCCCAAAAACCCTTCAAAAACACCCCCAAAAACCTCCCAAAAACCCTTCAAAAATACCCCAAAAACCCCCAAAAAACCCTTCAAAAACACCCCAAAAACACCCCCAAAACACCCCCAAAAACCCTTCAAAAATACCCCCCAAAAAACCCTTCAAAAACACCCCCAAAAACACCCCAAAAACCCTCCAAAAATACCCCAAAAACCCCCAAAAAACCCTTCAAAAATCCCCCCAAAAATCCCCCCAAAAACCGCCCAAAAACCCTCCAAAAATACCCCAAAAACCTCCCAAAAACCCTTCAAAAATACCCCCCAAATACCCCCCAAATACCCCCAAAAACCCTTCAAAAAACCCCCAAAAACACCCCCAAAACACCCCCAAAACACCCCCAAAAACCCCCCCAAAACCCTTCAAAAATCCCCCAAAAACCTCCCAAGAACCCTTCAAAAATACCCCAAAAACCCTTCAAAAATCCCCCCAAAAACGCCCCTAAAAACCCCACAAAACACCCCAAAAACAGCCCCAAAACCAGCCCTGAAACTCCCCCCAAAAACCCTTCAAAAATACCCCCCAAGACACCCCCAAAAGCACCCCAAAAACCCTTCAAAAACACCCCCCAAAACAGCCCCAAAATCCCCCGAAAACCCCCAAAAAACCCTTCCAAAAACCCTTCAAAAACTCCCCCAAAAATCCCCCCAAACCCCCCAAAAATCCCCCCAAAACCCCCCAAAAATCCCCCAAAAACACCCCAAAACCAGTCCAAAAACGCCCCCAAAACTCCGCCAAAACAGCCCCAAAAATCCCCAAAAACCCTTCGAAAACATCCTTCAAAAACTCCCCCAAAAATGCCCCCCAAAGCCCCCCCCAAAACAGCCCCAAAAACCCCCCAAAGCCCCCCAAAACCAGCCCCAAAACAGCCCCAAAAACCTCCCCAAAAACCCCCCAAAAACCCCCCAAAAGCCCCCCAAAACACCCCAAAAACAGCCCCAAATCCCCTTCCCCCAACACCCTAAGACAGCCCATTCAGCACCTCCAAATCCCCCAAAATCCCCACTCCAGGACCCCAAATCCCCCAAAATCCCCCAAAATCCCCACTCCAGGACCCCAAATCCCCCAAAAATCTCCCATAAGACCCCCCAAATCCCACAAATCCCCATTCTAGGACCCCCAAAATTTCCTGTAGGACCCCAAATCCCCCAAAATCCCCACTCCAGGACCCCCGAATCTCCCAAAATCCCCCACAGGACCCCCAAACCCCCCAAATCCCCACTCCAGGACCCCCAAAATTTCCTGTAGGACCCCAAATCCCCCAAAATTCTCCTTGGTGCCCCCAAAATCCCACTCCAGGACCCCCAACCCCCCCCCAAATCCCCCCAAATCCCCCATAGGACCCCCAAAATCCCCACTCCAGGACCCCCAAACCCCTCATAGGACCCCCAAATCCCCCAAAATCCCCACTCCAGGACCCCCAAACCCCCCCAAAACCCCCACTCCCTCCCCAAACCTCACCGGGATCACCCCACAAAAAGAAAGAAAAACCCCAAATTTGGGGGTCCCCCCCTGACCTCCCCCTCCCCCCCTTTGCCCAGGTGCTGGAGCTGCTCCGGGGGGGCTCCGGGGGGGTCCCGGGGGGGCCGGACCCCCGGGCTGGGGGAGGGGGCAGCATCGTCTTCAACGCCACCTCGGAGTTCTGCCGGACCCTGGGGGAGATCCCCACCTACGGCCTGGCCGGGAACCGCGAGGAGAGCGACGAGCTGCTGGTCCGGGGGGGGTCCTGGGGGGGATTTGGGGGGGCTTGGGGGGATTTGAAGGGGATTTTGAAGGATTTGGGAGGGTTTGGAGCTGATTTGAAGGGGGTTTGGGGGGATTTGAGGGGGGTTTGGGGGGATTTTGGGGATTTTGAGTGATTTGGGGGGGTTTGGGGGGGGATTGGGGGGTTTTGGTGCTGATTTGGGGGGGATTTGAGGGGTATTTTGAGGCACTTTGGGGGGGATTTTGGGTAATTTGGGGCTGATTTGGGGGGGATTTGGGGGAGCTTGGGTGTTTTGGGGGCAGTTTGGGGCTGGTTTGAAGGAGGTTTGGGGTCATTGGGGGGGATTTGAGGGGAATTTTGGGCGATTTGGGGGGGTTGGGGGGGTTTGGAGCTGACTTGGGGGTTTGGAGGGGATTTGGGGGGGTTTGGGGGGATTTGAGGCTGATTTGGGGGCAGTTTGGGGTGGATTTGGGGGGTTTGGAGCTGGTTTGGGGGGGACTTGGGGGATTTCGGGTGATTTGGGGGGGATTTCGGGGCAGTTTGGGGGGCTTGGGGGCAGTTTGGGGCGGATTTGGGGGTGATTTCAGGGGGATTTGGGGGGATTTCGGGATTTTGGGGGGGCTTGGGGGGGTTTGGAGCTGATTTGAGGGGGTTTGGGGCTGATTTGGGGGGGTTTGGAGGGGATTTGAGGGGGATTTGGGGTCCATTGGGGGGGATTTTGGGGGCAGTTTGGGGCTGATTTGGGGGGGCTTGGGGTCATTGGGGGGATTTGGAGCTGGTTTGGGGGGGATTTCGGGATTTTGGGGGGGCTTGGGGGATTTGGGGGGGATTTGGAGCTGGTTTGGGGGGGGATTTCGGGGATTTTGGGGGGGCTTGGGGGATTTGGGGGAGTTTGGGGGGTTTGGAGGGGATTTGGGGGGGTTTGGGGGATTTGAGGCAGATTTGGGGGCAGTTTGGGGTGGATTTGGGGGGGATTTGAGGGGGATTTTGGGTGATTTGGGGGGATTTGGAGCAGTTTGGGGCTGATTTGGGGGGGATTTGGGGGGGTTTGGAGCTGGTTTGGGGGGGACTTGGGGGATTTTGGAGCTGGTTTGGGGGGGTCTTGGGGGATTTTGGGTGATTTGGGGGATTTGGGGCAGTTTGGGGCAGTTTGGGGGGGATTTCAGGGGGATTTGGGGCTGATTTGGGGGCAGTTTGGGGGGGATTTGGGGGCGACTTGGGGGATTTGGGGGGGATTTGGGGGGATTTGGGGCAGTTTGGGGGGGTTGGGGGCTGATTTGAGGGGGATTTGGGGTCATTGGGGGGGATTTGAGGGGGATTTGGGGCTGATTTGAAGGGGGTTTGGGGGGATTTTGGGGCAGTTTGGGGGGATTTGGGGGGATTTGGGGGGATTTGGGGGGGGCTTGGGGGATTTGGGGGGGATTTGGAGCTGGTTTGGGGGGGATTTCGGGGATTTTGGGGGGGCTTGGGGGGCTTTGGAGCTGATTTGGGGGGTTTGGAGGGGATTTGGGGGGGGTTTGGGGGAATTTGAGGCTGATTTGGGGGCATTTGGGGTGGATTTGGGGGGGATTTGAGGGGGATTTGGGGGGATTTCAGGGGGATTTTGGGGGCGACTTGGGGGGATTTTGGGGGATTTGGGGGGGATTTTGGGGATTTTGAGGGATTTGGGGGAGTTTAGGGGGGATTTGAGGGGGATTTGGGGTCATTGGGGGGGATTTGGGGGGGATTTTGGGGGCAGTTTGGGGGGGATTTGAGGGGGATTTGGGGTCATTGGGGGGGATTTGGAAGGGGATTTGGGGGGTTTGGGGAGTGATTTTGGGGATTTTGAGTGATCTGGGGGGGGCTTGGGGGAATTTGGGGGGATTTGGAGCTGGTTTGGGGGGGATTTCGGGGATTTTGAGTGATTTGGGGGAGTTTGGGGAGTTTGAGGGGATTTGGGGGGGTTTGGGGGGATTTGAGGCTGATTTGGGGGCAGTTTGGGGTGGATTTGGGGGGGATTTCAGGGTAGTTTGGGGGGATTTCGGGGATTTTGGGGGATTTTGTGGCAGTTTGGGGCTGATTTGGGGGAGTTCGAGGGGATTTCAGGGCAGTTTGTGGGGGATTTGGGGGAGATTTTGGAGGATTTGGGGCTGGTTTTGGGCGGGATTTTGAGGGGGATTTGGGGGCAGTTTGGGGCTGATTCGGGGGGATTTTAGGACATTTGGGGGCGGATTCTGGGGCAGTTTAGGGGATTTTGGGAGGATTTGGGGGGTTTGGGTGGGATTTGGGGCTGATTGGGCGGGGATTTGGGGGTGGTTTGGGGCTGGATTTGGGAGGATTTGGTGGAATTTAGTGGGAATTTTGCGGCAGTTTGGGGCTGATTTGAAGGGGATTTGGGGGAGTTTGGGGGATTTTGAGTGATTTGGGGGGGATTTTGGGGGATTTGGGGGGATTTGGGGGAATTTCAGGGGGATTTTGGGGCAGTTTAGGGCTGATTTGAGGGGGATTTGGGGATGGATTTGGGGGCAGTTTGGGGCTGATTTTGGGGCAGTTTGGGGCTGGATTTGAGGGGATTTTGGGGATTTTAGGGGGGATTTGAAGGGGATTCATCCTCCCCGTGCCCCCCCCCGTGTCCCTGACGCCCCCCCCGTGTCCCCGGGGTGTCCCCAGGCCCTGGAGCGCGCCGGGCGCCCGGCGTCCCCCCCGGAGCCCCCCGACTCGGAGGGCGAGGAGAACGTCGGCTGGAGCAGCGTCAACCTGGCTGAGGAGCGGCAGCACCAGGACGTGAGAGCCCGAAAATGGGGGGAAACGCCCCAAAAACGGGGGGAAATATCCCAAAAATGGGCTGGGGGACCCCAGAAATGGGAAAAATACTGCAAAAATGGGGAAAAACACCAGAAAAACGGGGGAAAACATCCCAAAAATGGGGGGAAATATCCCAAAAACGGGGGGAAATATCCCAAAAATGGGCTGGGGGACCCCAAAAATGAGGAAAAGATCCTAGAAATGGGGAGAAACACTGCAAAAATGGGCAGAAACACCCAAAAAAAATGGGGAAAATATCCCCCAAAATGGGGAGAAACATCCCAAAAACAGGAAAAACGCTGCAAAAGTGGGGGGAAACACCCCAAAAATGGGGTCACCCCAAACCCTGTGGGGATGCTTTTAGGGGATTTTTGGGGGTTTTGGAGCAGCCCTGGGGGGATTTGGGGATTTTTGGGGGCACCCTGGGGGTGTTTTTGGGGTTCAGGGGGTGGATTTTGGGGGTTTTTGGGGCAGCCTGGGTGGGTTTTTGGGGTTCAGGGGCAGCCTGGGTTGGATTTTGGGGTCTTTGGGACAGCCTGGGGGTGTTTTTGGGGTTCAGGAGGGAATTTTTGGGTTTTTTTCGGACAGCCTGGGGGCGTTTTTGGGGTTCAGGGGGTGGATTTTGGGCGTTTTTGGGGTTCAGGGGGTGGATTTTGGGGGTTTTTGGGGGTTCAGGGGGTGGATTTTGGGCGTTTTTGGGGTTCAGGGGGTGGATTTTGGGGGTTTTTGGGGTTCAGGGGGTGGATTTTGGGGGTTTTTGGGGGTTCAGGGGGTGGATTTTGGGCGTTTTTGGGGTTCAGGGGGTGGATTTTGGGGGTTTTTGGGGTTCAGGGGGTGGATTTTGGGGGTTTTTGGGGCGCCCCCTGACCCCCCCGTTTCAGTTCTCGGCCGCCTCCACCACCATCCTGGACGAGGAGCCGATCGTCAACCGGGGCCTGGCGGCTGCGCTGCTGCTCTGCCAGAACAAAGGTGCGGGGGGGTGGGGGTTTGGGGGGAAATTTTGGGGTTTGGGGGGAAAATTTGGGGTTTTGGGGGGAATTTTGGGGTTTGGGGGAAAATTTTGGGGTTTGGGGGAAAAATTTTGGGGTTTTGGGGGAAAATTTGAGGGTTTTAGGGAGAATTTTTGGGTTTGGGTGAGAATTTGGGGGGAAATTTGGGGGTTTGGGGGACAAATTTGGGGGTTTTAGGGCAAATTTTGGGGTTTTGGGGACAAATTTTGGGGTTTTGAAGACAAATTTTGGGGGTTTGGGGGGGAAATCTGGGTGTTTGGGGGGAATTTTGGGGTTTGGAGGGGAAATTTTGGGATTTGGGGGAAAAATTGAGGGTTTTGGGGGGAAATTTGAGGGTTTTGGGGGGAAAATTCCAGGGGTTTGGGGCAAATTTTGGGGTTTTGAGGAGAAATTTTGGGGTTTTTGGGGGTCCCTGTGGGGTTTTTGGGGTCTCTATGAGGTTTTGGGGGTCCCTGGGGGGTTTTTGGGGTCCCTGTGGGGTCCCTGTGGGGTTTTGGGGTCTCTATGAGGTTTTTGGGGTCCCCATGGGGTTTTTGGGGGTCCCCGTGGGTTTTTTGGGGGTCTCACCCCCCCCGGTGCCCCCAGGGCTGCTGGAGACCACGGTGCAGAAGGTGGCGCGGGTGAAAGCCCCGAACAAATCGCTGCCCTCGGCCGTCTACTGCATCGAGGACAAGATGTGCGTGACACCTGTGTGTCACCTGTGTCACCTGTGTCACCTGGGCCACCTGTGTCACCTGTGTGTCACCTGTGTCACCTGTGTCACCTGTCACCTGTGCCACCTGTGTGTCACCCTGTGTCACCTGGGGGTCACATGGGGGTCACCTGTGTCACCTGTCACCTGTGTCACCTGTGCCACCTGTGTGTCACCTGTCATCTGTGTCACCTGTCACCTGTGTCACCTGGGGGTCACCTGTGTCACCTGGGCCACCTGTGTCATCTGTCACCTGTGTGTCACCTGTCACCTGTCACCTGTCACCTGGGCCACCTGGGGGTCACCTGTGTCACCTGGGGGTCACCTGTGTCACCTGTGCCACCCCTGGGTGTCCCCTGGGTGTCCCCTGGGTGTCACCTGCTGTCCCCGTGCCACCCCTGTCACCCCCGCCGTGTCACCTGGGTCACCTCTGTGTCACCTGGGGGTCACCTGGGTGTCCCCAATGTCCCCTGAGTGCCACCTGTGCCACCCCTGTGCCACCTCCCACGTCCCCTGGGTGTCCCTAGGGTGTCCCCTGTGCCACCTCTGTGTCACCCTGTGCCATCTGTGTCCCCTGGGTGTCCTCTGGGCGTCACCCGTTTCATTGTCTGCGTTCCCCGCTGTGTCACCCTGAGCCTCCCCATGTCCCCAATGTCCCCTCAGTGTCCCCTGTCCCCCCAGAGCCATCGATGACAAGTACAGCTGGCGTGAGGAGTGCCCCAATGTCCCCATTGTCCCCAATGTCCCTGTGTCACTGTCCCCAATGTCCCCTCAGTGTCCCAAATGTCCCCAATGTCCCCTCAGTGTCCCCAATGTCCCCTCAGTGTCCCCATTGTCCCCAATGTCCCTGTGTCACTGTCCCCAATGTCCCCTCAGTGTCCCAAATGTCCCCAATGTCCCCTCAGTGTCCCCAATGTCCCCAATGTCCCTGTGTCACTGTCCCCAATGTCCCCTCAGTGTCCCCATTGTCCCCAATGTCCCCCCAAGTGCCCCCAATGTCCCCAATGTCCCCATTGTCCCCTCAGTGTCCCCAACACTCCCATTGTCCTCAGTGTCCCCGTTGTCCCCAATGTCCCCTCAGTGTCCCCAATGTCCCCTCACTGTCCCCAGGGCCATCGATGACAAGTACAGCCGGCGCGAGGAGTACCGCGGTTTCACGCAGGATTTCAAGGAGAAGGACGGCTACAGACCCGACGTCAAGATCGAGTACGTGGACGAGACCGGCCGCAAGCTGACCCCCAAGGAGGTGCCGTGTCCCCAAAAACACCCCAAAAACCCACCTGGGTGTCCCCAAAAAACCCCAAAAACCCACCTGGGTGTCCCCAAAAAACCCCAAAACCTCACCCTGGTGTCCCCAGAAACCCCAAAACCCCCCCTGGTGTCCCCAAAAACACCCCCAAAACACCCTGGGTGTCCCCAAAAACCCCCTCAGTGTCCCCAAAACAGCCCCCTGGTATCCCCAAAAACACCCAAAATCCCCCGGTGTCCCCAAACACCCCCAAAAAGCCCCCTGGGTGTCCTCAAAAACACCCAAAACCCCCCTCGGTGTCCCCCAAAACCCCCCCTGGTGTCCCCAAAAACTCCTCGGTGTCCCCAAAAAAGCCCCCCCTGAGTGTCCCTAAAAACCTCTCAGTGTCCCCAGAAACTCCTCGATGTCCCCAACCCCCCTGGTGTCCCCAGAATCCCCCCTTGGTGTCCCCAAAAACCTCTCAGTGTCCCCAAAAACCTGAAGTGTCCCCAACCCTGGTGTCCCCAAAAATGCCCCCTGGTGTCCCCAATATCCCCAATGATGTCCCCAATGTCCCCTGGGTGTCCCTTGGGTGTTCCTTGGGTGTCTCCAATGTCCCCTGGATGTCCCCAATGATGTCCCCAATGTCCCCTGGTGTCCCCAGGCCTTCCGGCAGCTCTCCCATCGTTTCCACGGGAAGGGCTCGGGGAAGATGAAGACGGAGAGGAGGATGAAGAAGCTGGATGAGGAGGCGGTGAGGGGGGGATTTTGGAGGATTTTAGGGAATTTTGGAGGATTTTAGGGAATTTTAGGGAATTTTGGGGGAATTTTAGGGAATTTTGGGAGAATTTTAGGGAATTTTGGGGGGATTTTGGGGAATTTCAGGGGAATTTAGGGGGATTTTAGGGGATTTTGGGAGGATTTTAGGGGGATTTGGGGGAATTTTAGGGAATTTTGGGGGGATTTTGGGGGGATTTTAGGGGATTTGGGGGGAATTTTAGGGGATTTTAGGGAATTTTGGGGGGATTTTGGGGGATTTTAGGGGGGATTTTGGGGCATTTTAGGGAATTTTGGGGGGATTTTAGGGGATTTTGGGGAATTTTGGGGGAATTTTGGGGGGATTTTAGGGGGATTTGGGGGAATTTTAGGGGATTTTGGGGGAATTTTAGGGAATTTTAGGGGATTTTAGGGAATTTTGGGGGGATTTTAGGGGATTTGGGGGAATTTTTGGGGATTTTAGGGAATTTTAGGGAATTTTGGGGGGATTTTAGGGGATTTTGGGGAATTTTAGGGGATTTTGGGGGGATTTTGGGGGATTTTGGGGGGATTTTAGGGGGTTTTGGGGAATTTTAGGGAATTTTGGGGGGATTTTGGGGGGATTTTAGGGAATTTTAGGGGGATTTGGGGGGATTCCGGGGTTTTTCGGGACCCCCCTGATTTCGGGGTCCCCCCCTCTCCCCGTTTCCGGGCGCAGCTGCTGAAGAAGATGAGCTCCAGTGACACCCCCCTGGGCACGGTGGCGCTGCTGCAGGAGAAGCAGCGAGCGCAGAAAACGCCGTACATCGTCCTGAGCGGCTCGGGGAAGAGCATGAACGCGTGAGGGAGGGGGACTGGGGGGACTGGGAGGGACTGGGATGGACTGGGAGGGACTGGGAGGGGATTGGGGGTGGACTGGGAGGGGATTGGGAGGGATTGGGGGGGACTGGGAAGGAACTGGGAGGGACTGGGAGGGGACTGGGAGGGACTGGGAGGGGACTGGGAAGGAACTGGGAGGGACTGGGAGGGGACTGGGATGGACTGGGAGGGAACTGGGGGGGACTGGGAGGGACTGGGAGGGACTGGGAGGGAACTGGGAGGGACTGGGAGGGAACTGGGGGGGACTGGGAGGGAACTGGGAGGGACTGGGAGGGAACTGGGGGGACTGGGAGGGGATTGGGGGGGGACTGGGAGGGACTGGGAGGGGATTGGGAGGGAACTGGGGGGGACTGGGAGGGAACTGGGAGGGGATTGGGGGGGACTGGGAGGGACTGGGAGGGACTGGGAGGGAACTGGGACAAACTGGGAGGGACTGGGAGGGACTGGGAGGGAACTGGGAGGGACTGGGAGGGGATTGGGGGGGACTGGGAGGGGATTGGGGGGGACTGGGATGGACTGGGAAGGGATTTCAGGGTAACTTGGATGGACTGGGACAAACTGGGATGGACTGGGAGGAACTGGGACACCGACCCCCCCCCCTTTTCCTTGCAGGAACACCATCACCAAGTGAGAGGCAGGAGCCACCTTGGGGACACTTGGGGACACCTTTGGGACTCCTCAGGACACTCTGGATACCCAGGGACACCCCTGGGGACACCCTGGGGACACCCTGGGGACGCCCCTGTCCCCTCTCCCCGCCCTGGGGACAATAAAAGCCTCTGGGAGTCACTTTGGTGTCACCGCCTGTGTCACTGGGGGGGGGGGGGGGGGACAACGGGGATACAGTGCCACCCCCGCGGTGTCCCCAGTGCCACCCCCGCGGTGTCCCCAGTGCCACCAGCGCCTCCTTTATTGGTCCCCTTGTCCCCTGCCCCCACTGTCCCCATTGTCCTTTGGCTGCGGGGCCGCGCTGGCCCCGGTGTCACTGGTGGTGGCCTCGGTGTCACTCGTGGTGGCCCTGGTGACACTCGTGGTGGCCTCTGTGTCCCCTGTGTGTCCCCGCGCCGAGCTGGCCCTGTCGCTGTCACCGCTGTCACCGCTGTCCTCGTTGTCCCCATCGCTGTCCTCGTTGTCCTCATTGCTGTCCCCCGTGTCCTCCTCGCTGTCCCCAGAGCTGTCCCCGATGTCCCCAGGGGTCCCCCCCCGGTTGGTGTTGACAAAGAGACCCCCGGGGCTGTCCCTGGGGGGGACACCGGGGGTGACACCGGGGGTGACACCGGGGGTGACACCGGGGGTGGCTCCGTGTCCCCACCGTGTCCCCAGCGTGACCCCAACGTGTCCCCAACGTGTCCCCAGTGTGGCTCCCTGTCCCTCGTTATCCCCCATTAATTAAGGTCCCTTTATTGCCCCCCAATTAACGCCTCGCTACCCCAATCACCTCATTAAATTAAAACGAAATCCCAATTAATTCCCGTTATTGCCCCCAATTAATGGCCATTATCAACCCCCAATTAACGCTCGTTATCAATCCCCAATTAACCCCCCCCCCGTGATCAATCCCAATTAACGCTCATTATCAACCCCCAATTAACACCTGTCATCAACCCCCAATTAACACCCGTTATCAATCCCCAATTAGCACCCGTTATCAACCCCCAATTAATGCTCATTACCAACCCCCAATTAACGCCCGTCATCAACCCCCAATTAACTACCACCCCCTTATTCCCCCAATTAACAATTCCCCCTAATTAACAACTCCTGACCCCCCCCCATTCAGCCCCTTCCCCCCCCAATTTTCTTGCCCCTCCCCCATTTTGACCCCATTGCCCCCCTCATTTTTGCCCCCCCCCCCCCCCCATTGCTGCCCCTCCCCCACTCACCCCTCCGGGGGGTTTTTCCTCTCCAGGGGCGCGAAGGCCTCGGGCCTGGGGGGGGGCAGGGGGGGGTCACTGAGGGGGTCACGGGGTCACTGGGGGGTCACTGGGGGGTCACTGGGAGCGCTGGGAGGGACTGGGGGGTCACTGGGAGGGACTGGGGGTCACTGGGGGGTCACTGGGGGGGTCATTGGGGGGTCACTGGGGGGTCATTGGGGGGTCACTGGGAACACTGGGAGAACAGGGGGGGTCACTGGGAGCACTGGGAGGGTCACTGGGGGTCACTGGGGTCATGGGGGGGTCACTGGGGGCACTGGGGGGGTCACTGGGAGCAGCTCAGGGGGGAGATTTTGGGGAGGGGGGGCTCTGGTAGGGTAATTTGCGGGGGGGCTCAGGGTGTTTTTGCAGAATTTTGGGGGATTTTGGGGGGATTTGGGGGGTTGGGGTGTTTTGGGGGGCGTTTGGGGGCATTTTTTTTGGATATTCTGGTTATTTTCGGGATATTTTCGGATATTTTGGGCTTTTTTTTTTCGATGTTTTGGAATATTTCGGGGATGTTTTGGGGCTGGTTTGGGGTGTTTTTGGGGTGTTTTTGGGTTGTTCTTGGACTGTTTCTGGACTGGTTTTGGGCTGTTTTGGGCTGTTTTTGGGATATTTTGGGCTGTTTTGGCTGGTTTGGGGTATTTTTGGGCTGTTCTGGGGGTATTTTGGGGTGTTTTTGGGGTGTTTTTGGGGTGTTTTGGGCTGGTTTGGGATGTTTTGGGCTGGTTTGGGGGATTTTTGGGCTGTTTTGGGCTGTTTTTGGGCTGTTTTGGGTGTTTTGGGGTATTTTGGGCTGTTTTTGGGTGTTTTTGGGCTGTTTTCGGGGTATTTTGGGCTGTTTTGGGTGTTTTCGGGGTGTTTTTGGGGTGTCTGGGTCCTACCAGAGGCCCTGGCGCTGCAGCGAGCGCACGTGGGGCGGCAGCAGCACCAGGGAGATCTCGGCCTTGACCTTGGAGCCCTCGCGGATGGGATCGACCAGCAGGAAATCACCTGGGGGGGACAGCATTGGGGACATTGGGGACACTGGGGACAGCATTGGGGACAGCAGGAAATCACCTGGGGGGACAGTGAGGGGACAGCATTGGGGACATTGGGGACATTGGGGACAGCAGGAAATCACCTGGGGGGGGACAGCAGGGGACATTGGGGACATTGGGGACAGCATTGGGGACAGCAGGAAATCACCTGGGGGGACAGCAGGGGACATTGGGGACATTGGGGACAGCAGGAAATCACCTGGGGGGGACAGCAGGGGACATTGGGGACAGCAGGAAATCACCTGGGGACAGTGAGGGGACATTGGGGACAGCAGGGGACATTGGGGACAGTGAGGACACTGGGGACATTGAGGACAGCAGGGAATCACCTGGGGGGGACGCTGAGGGGACACCAGAGTCCCACAGGGACAGGTGACAGTGCCGTGGTGGGGAGGGGTGGCAGGAGGGCAGGGGGGCGGTGCCAGGGGGACAACGGCAGGGTGACAATGACACAGGACAATAGCAGGGTGACACAGTGACAGTGACAGGGTGGCAGTGTCAACCTCTCTTGATCCAGATGTGCCACCGGAAGCGCGGGGGCAGTGACAGGGTGACAATGACAGGGGTGACAGTGACACAGTGACAGGGTGACAGGGTGACACAGTGACAGTGTCAGGGTGACAATGACACAGGACAATGACACAGTGACAGGGTGACACAGTGACACAGGACAGTGGCGGTGTCACCTCTCTTGATCCAGATGTGCCGCTGGAAGTGCGGTGACAATGACACAGTGACACAATGACAGTGACACAGTGACAATGACAGGGTGACACAGTGACAATGACACAGTGACAGGGTGACACAGTGACACAGTGACAATGACAGGGTGACAATGACACAGTGACACGGGACAGTGGCGGTGTCACCTCTCTTGATCCAGATGTGCCGCCGGAAGCGCGGGGGCATGCTGGCCAGGAACCGCGTCCCCTCCGCCGTCTCCACCTCGTGCAGGTTGTTCCCCGGCGTCCCCAACACCTGCGGGGACACGGCCCCGCTGTCCCCAATGTCCCCAATGTCCCCAATGTCCCAGTGTCCCCAATGTCCCCTCAATGTCCCCAATGTCCCAGTGTCCCCACTATCCCCAGTGTCCCCAATGCCCCAATGTCTGTCCCCAATGTCCCCCCGGTGCCCCCTCAGTGTCCTCAATGTCCCCCCAATGTCCCCAATGTGGCCCCAATGTCCCCAATGTCCAATGTCCCCAATGTCCAATGTCCCCAGTGTCTTCCCATTGTCCCCAATGTCCCCCCAATGTCCCCTCAATGTCCCCAGTGCCCCCAATGTCCCTGCAGTGTCCCCCCAGTGTCCTCAATGTCCCCTCATTGTCCCCAATGTCCCCCCTGTCCCCAATGTCCCCAGTGTCCCTAATGTCCCCCCGGTGCCCCCCCCCACTGTCCCCAGTGACCCGATGCCCCAAAATCTCCAATGTCCCCACTGTCCCCAATGCCTCCAATGCGCCCCCAATGTCCCCATGTCCCCAGTGTCCCCGCAGTGTCCCCGGTGCCCCCCCAATGTCCCCAAAGCCCCCCCGGTGCCCCCCCGGTGCCCCCCCCGCTCTCACCCGCACCACGCTCTGCCCCTCCCCGGGCTGCACGCGCTCCTCCAGCAGCTGCTGCACCACGTGCTTCCGCTTCGTGGCGCGCGACATCGCGGGGCTGGGGGCGACACGAGGGAGGGGGGGGGAGGGGTTCAGGGACCCCCCCCCCCGAGGGTGGGGGAGGGGATGGGGGGGAGGGGCTCCGGGACCCCCCCGCCGGGCCCCGCCCCCGCCGCGCGGCGCGCGCTCACCTGCGGCGGCACTTCCGGGTAGAGCGGCGGCGGCGACGTCACTTCCGGGGACGGAAGAGGCCGCGCCCCCTTTGGAGGCGGGGTCGGCGCGCGGCAAGAGTGGGCGTGGCCTAAAAATGAACCGCGCCCCTGAGGAATGAATGGGCGCGCTTGGGGGCGGGGCCAGGGAGGAGGGCGGGGCCAGGGAGGAGGGCGGGGCTTTCTCCTGCATAATCAGCGCGGTTATGCAAACGAGGGGCCGGATCACGCACGAGCTCCCGCAAATCAGCCGTGCGTCCCGGTGCGATGCAAATGAGAGCTCATTTGGGGCGGTGCCATGCAAATGAGCGTGACCGCGTGTGGGCGGTGCCATGCAAATGAAGATTTGGAAACCGGGGGGGTTTGGCGGGCAGTGGGGTGGGCGGGGCCATGCAAATAAGGATTTGGAACCTCGGGGGGTTTGGCGGGCAGTGGGGGTGGGCGGGGCCATGCTAATGAGCAAGCCTGCGGGTGAATGGCGGACATCATGACGTCACCACAACAGCGCTGACGTCACCACCATAATGCTGACGTCATCACAACAACACCTCCGGTACCCCTGAGGGCCGCGCGGGTCCCCGTGACGTCAGCACGCACGGCGCGGCGCCGCGCTCTCTGATTGGCCGCGGCGCTCTCGGCGGCGGCGGCGCGGCCAAGATGGCGGCGGAGCGCGGGGATGCGGCGGCGGCGGCCGGAGCCGGGCCCGGGGAGCCCCTCAGGGACCCCCGCGGCCCCGAGCGCTCGCCCTACGCGGGCTGGGCCCACCCCGAGCTCCAGGCCACGCTGGCCGGCATCGGAGCGCCCGCGCAGGGTGCGGGGAGGGAGCGGGAGGAGCCGTGAGGGGAGATCCGAGCGCTGGGCGGGAAACTGAGGGGGGGGGGGCGGTCCTGGGGTCAGCTGAGGGGAGTGAGGGGAGATCTGAGGGGAAATTGGGGGAATTTGGGGGTTTCGGGGCTTTTGGGGGTGGTTTGAGGGGAGATCTGAGGGGAAATTGGGGGAATTTGGGGGTTTCGGGGTTTTTCGGGGTGGTTTGAGGGGAGATCTGAGGGGAATTTGGGGGTTTCGGGGTTTTTGGGGGTGGTTTGAGGGGAGATCTGAGGGGAATTTGGGGGATTTTGGGGTTTTTGGGGTGGCTCGAGGGGAGATTTGAGGGGAATTTGGGGGAATTTGGGGTTTTTGGGGGTGGCTGGAGGGGAGATCTGAGGGGAAATTGGGGGAATTTGGGGTTTTTGGGGTGGTTTGAGGGGAGATCTGAGGGGAAATTGGGGAATTTGGAGTTTTTGGGGGTGGCTTGAGGGGAGATCTGAGGGGAATTTGGGGATTTTGGGGTTTTTGGGGTGGCTCGAGGGGAGATTTGAGGGGAAATTGGGGGAATTTGGGGTTTTTGGGGGTGGCTTGAGGGGAGATTTTGGGGGAATTTGGGGGTTTCGGGGTTTTTAGGGGTGGTTTGAGGGGAGATCTGAGGGGAATTTGGGGGAATTTGGGGTTCCCTGAGGGGATCTGGGGGTGCTGGGGAACACCTGAGGGGGTGGTGGGGGGGGCTCAGGACTCACCTGCGGTGATTTTTGGGGATTTTGGGGGATTTTAGGGGAATTTTGGGGTTCCCTGAGGGTATCTGGGGAGTCCTGAGGGGGCTCAGCAGTCCCTGGGGGTATTTTGGGGGGGTTTGGTGTCACCCGGGGGTGTTTTTGGGGGGGAATTCCCGGGGTGCGGAGGGGATTTCGGGGACAGGGGAATTTGGGGAGGGGTCGGGGCAGAATTTGGGGGTCCCTGAGCCCCCCCCCCGCAATTTCCCCCCCTCCCCAGGCACCCGGGAGGAGCTGGTGGAGCGGCTCCAGGCCTACACCCTGCAGGTGAGAGCCCCGAGGGCTTTAGCTTTAATCTTTAGGTTTAATCTTTAGATTTAATTCTTACATTTAACGTTCAGGTTTAATCTTTAGGTTTAATGTGATTTTCGAGGGGGGTTTGATGCGATTTAGAGGTTGCTCGATGTGAATTTTGGAGGGCTGATGTCATTTTGAGGGCATTTAGTGGGGTTTTGGGGGTTTAATGTGATTTTCAGGGGGTTGTATGGAATTTTGGGGGGGTGTTAATTTGATTTTGGGGGCACTTGATGTAATTTGGGGGGGTTTGATGTGACTTTGGGGGGGTTTGATGTGACTTTGGGGGTGTTTAATGTGATTTTGGGGGGTTTATGTGTGATTTTGGGGGTTTTGTTGTGATTTTGGGGGGCTTGATGTGATTTTGGAGGGGTTTGGTGTTAATTTTGGGGGGTTTAATGTGGTTTGGGGGGCACTTGATGTGATTTTTGGAGGGCTTGATGTGATTTAGGGGACATTTAATGTGATTTTGGGGGAATTTGAGGTGGTTTTGGGGGTGTTAATTTGCTTTTGTGGAGGTTTGATGTGATTTTGGGGGGGTTTAATGTGATATTGGAGGGTTTATGTGTGATTTTGGAGGGTTTATATGTGATTTTGGGGGGCTTGATGTGATTTTGGAGGGGTTTGATGTGATTTTGAGGCAGTTTAGTGTGGTTTGGGGGGCACTTGATGTGATTTTGGGGGGTTTAATTTGATTTTGTGGGCGTTTGATGTGATATGAGGGGATTTAATGTGATTTTGGGGGCATTTAATGTGATTTCGGGGGGAGTCTGATGTGATTTTGGGGGGGTTAATGTGATGTTGGGGGGGCTTTGTGTAATTTTGAGGGGGTGTAATGTGTTTTTTGCGGGCTGACGTGGTTTTGGGGGAGCTTAACATGATTTTTTGGGGGTCCAGTGTGATTTTTTTGGGGGTCCAATATGATTTTGGGGGTCCAATGTAATTTTGTGGGGGTTCAATGGGATTTTTTGGGCGTCCAATGGGATTTTTTGGGGGTCCAGTGCAATTTTTGGGGGTCCAGTGTGATTTTTTTGGGGGTCCAATGTGATTTTTTGGGGGTCCAGTGTGATTTTTTTGGGGGTCCAATGCGATTTTTGGGGGTCCAGTGTGATTTTTTTGGGGGTCCAATGTGATTTTTTGGGGGTCCAATGTAATTTTGTGGGGGTCCAATGTGATTTTGAGCAGCTTCCGTCTGACTTTGGGCAGATTGATCCCATTTTTTGGGGGGGTGGGATGGCTCCTGCTGCCCCCACCCTCTCGTGGGGGGGTCCCCATGTCCCCTCCGAGTGGGGGAGGGGCTCACAGCGACCCCCCCCCCCAATTTGTTCCCCCCTCCCCCAGACTGGGATCGTGCTGAGCCGCCCCGCCCTGCGCCCCGAGGAGGGGGACAAAGCCCCGCCCCCCCAGGTGCGATTTTGGGGGGCTCGGGGGGGGCTTGGGGGGGGCAGGACCCCCCCCAGGGTCAGGTTTGGGGGGGGGGAGGGGGTGAGGGCACAATTTGGGGGGGTCTGGGGTCATTTTTGGGGGGGGTTAATTGGGGTCTCTGTTGGGTGGGGGTCTCGGGGAGGGGGTTCTATTGGGGGGGGGTCTGGGGTTTTTGGGTCTGGGGTCTCTCGGGGGGGCAATCCCGGGAGTCTCCCCAAATTTTGGGGTGGGGGCTCAAGGCGGGGGGGGGGTTCAGCACCCAAATTTGGGGCTCTTGGGGCTGTTAAATTTGGGGGTGGGGGGCTCCAGGGGGTGTTCAGCACCCAAATTTGGGGCTCTTGGGGCTGTTAAATTTGGGGGTGGGGGCTCAAGGTGTGGGGGGGTTCAGCACCCAAATTTGGAGCCGTTAAATTTGGGGGTGGGGGTGCTCGGGGCTTTCATGCCCCACCCCCACCGGAATTCTGCGGGGGGCGTTTCAATTTTGGGGTGGGGGGCTCCAGGGGGGGTTCAGCACCCAAATTTGGGGCTCTTGGGGCCGTTAAATTTGGGGGTGGGGGGGCTCGGGGTCTGAATTCTGGGGGGGGGGGTTCAATTTTGGGGTGGGGGTGACACCCACTGACCCCCCCCCAAACTCCCCCTCCCCCAGCTGCCCCCAGCGCTGCCCCTGCAGCACCCATTGGTGCCGCCCCCTCCCCCGCCCGGCCTGGGGCTGAATTTCGGGCTGGGGGGGCCCGTGGGGGGGGTCCCGGTGCCGCCGCCGCCCCCTCCCCCCGCAGGGCTGTCGGAGGAGGAGCGGCTGACGCTGGCCCAGCAGCAGGCGGCGCTGCTGCTGCAGGAGGAGCGGGCGCAGGTCCGGGGGGGCACCCATGGGTGCTGGGGGGGCACGGGGGTGGGATTTGGGGGGGTCTGGGGGGGTTTTGGGGTGCTTTTTGGGGGATTTAGGGGGGTTTGGGGGGGTTAAAGTGTCCTTGTTGCTGCAGGAGGAGCGGGCGCAGATTCGGGGGCGGCACCCAAGGGTGCTGGGGGGGCACCCAGGGGGGCTGGGGGTGGGATTTGGGCGGGTTTTGGGGGTTTTGTGGAGGGTTTAGGGGGTTTTGGGGGGGGTTAAAGTTTTCCTGCTGCTGCAGGAGGAGCGGGCCTTGGTCCGGGGGGGCACCCATGGGTGCTAGGGGGGCACGGAGGGGGTGGGCAGTGGGGATTTTGGGGGTTCCAGAGAGCGTGGGGGGTGGTTAAAGGGGTGCAGGGGGGGTCTCAGGGGGGCACCCATAGTGGGGGTGAGCCCAGGGCAGGTCTGGGGGGCTCTGGGGTGGGATTTGTGGTTTTTTGGGGAGGGGGCACCCTTGGGTGCTGGGGGGGGGTCCTGACTGTGCCCCTCCCTCTCAGGGCCAGCACCCATTTGGGGACAAGGCCAAGGAGCAGGAGCTGCTGGAGCAGCAGAAACGGGTGAGGAGGGGGCCACCCTTGGGTGGGGGGGGGCACCCTTGGGTGGGGGGGACACCCCTGGGTGGGGGGGGCACCCTCCTGAGCCCCCCCTGAGCCCCCCGGTGCCCCCCAGGCCGCGGTGCTGCTGGAGCAGGAGCGGCAGCAGCAGGAGATGGCCAAGCTGACCCCCCCCGCCCCCCGCCCGCCCCCCGAGGCAGCACCCATGGGTGCCAGGACCCCCCTGGCCCCGCCCCGAGGTGAGAAGGGAACCCTGGGGTGGGGGTGGGGGAGGGGGAGGGGGCGGGGTTTGTCCCTTTGCTGACGTCATCTTTGTGTCCCCTCCCCCCCCCCCCCCCCCCCGCAGGCAGCCCCATGGGAGCCCCCCTGCCCATGGGAGCCCCCCGGCCCCGCGGGCCCCCCCCGCCCCCCGGAGACGACAGCAGAGAGGTGGGGCTGGGGGCTTTGGGGGGGCTTTGGGGGGGCTTTGGGGGGGCTTCGGGGGGGCTGGGGGGGGGTCTCTATTGGGGAGGGTCTCTGTGGGGCTGGGGGTTTTGGGGGGGCTCTTGGGGGGATCTCGGGGTCTCTGGAGGGCTTTGGGGGGCTCTGGGGGGCTGGGGGCTTTGGGGGGGCTTGGGGGGGATTCTGGGGGGCTGGGGGGGCTGGTGGCTCTGTGGAACTGGGGGCTCTGGGGGGCTGTGGGGGGGCTGAGGGGCTCTGGGGGGTCTCTATTGTGGGGGTCTCTGTGGGGCTGGGGGTTTTAAGGGGGGGGCTGGGGGGGCTCTGGGGGATCAGGGGGCCTGGGGGCTCGGGGGGGCTCTGTGGGGCTGGGGGCTCTGGGGGGGCTTTGGGGGGCTGGGGGGATCTGGGGGAATCTGGGAGGCTGGGGGCTTCGGGGGGGGCTGGGGGCTTTGGGGGGCTCAGGGGGGCTGTGGGGGTCTCTATTGTGGGGGTCTCTGTGGGGCTGGGGGTTTTGGGGGCTCTAAAGGGGGATCTGGGGTCTGGGGGGGTCTGGGGGCTCTGTGGGGCTGGTGGGGCTCTGGGGGTCTCTATTGTGGGGGTCTCTGCAGGGCTGGGGGCTTTGGGGGCATCGGGGGGGCTCTGGGGGGCTGGGGAGCTCTGGGGGGGTCTCTGTGGGGCTGGGGGTTTTAGGGGGGGCTGGGGGGCTCTGAGGGGCTGGGGGCTTTGGGGGGCTCAGGAGGGCTGGGGGGGGTCTCTATTGTGGGGGTCTCTGTGGGGCTGGGGGTTTTGGGGGCTCTGGAGGGGATCTGGGGGGTCTCTGTTGTGGGGGTCTCTGTGGGGCTGGGGTCTTTATTGGGGGGGGTCTCTATGGGGGGTCTGTGGGTTTGGGGCCGGTGTGGGGCTGCGATTTTTATTGGGGTCTCTATTGGGGTCCCTGGGGTGGGGGTCTCAGGGGTGGGGGTCTTGGTGGGGTGGGGGTCTCTACTGGGGGGGTCTCTGTGGGGTTTCTATTGGGGGGGGGCTCTGGGGTTTTTGGGTCTGGGGTCTCTCTGGGGGCAATCCCGGGAGTCTCCCCGACTTCGGCAGAGTCCCGGGGGTCTCTGATTCCCGGGGTGATCCCGGGGGTCTCTCTGGGTCCTGGGGGTCTCTCTGATTTTGGGGGTGATCCTGGGGGTCTCTCTGATCCCGGGGGTCTCCCTGACCCCCCCGTGCCCCCTCCCCAGGCTGAGGACCCCGGGGTGGGCCCCAAGATCCCGCAGGCGCTGGAGAAGATCCTGCAGCTGAAGGAGAGCCGGCAGGAGGAGCTGGTCACCGTGCCGGGGGTCTCGGGTGAGCCCCCCCTGTCCCCAGGGGTCCCCAGGGTCCCCAGGTGTCCCCAGGGTCCCCAGGGGTCCCCAGGGCCACCCACGGTGTCCCCAAGTGACCCCAGGGGTCCCCAGGGCCACCCATGGTGTCCTCAGGTGTCCCCAAGTATCCCCAGGTGTCCCCCACGTGTCCTCAAGTGTCCCCCAGGTGTCCCCAGATATGTCCCCAGGTGTGTCCCCAGGGCCACCCACGGTGTCCTCAGGTGTCCCCCTGGTGTCCCCAAGTGTCCCCAGGGTGTCCCCAGGGCCACACACGGTGTCCTCAGGTGTCCCCAGGGTGTCCCCAGGTTTCCCCAAGTCCATCCATGGTGTCCTCAGGTGTCCCCAAGTGACACCCAAAGGTGGGGGGGCAGCACCCAAGGGTAAGAGGTGACACCCAAGGGTGGAAGGTGGCACCCAAGGGTGGGGGTGACACCCAAGGGTGGGGGGTGGCACCCAAAGGTGGGGGTGACACCCAAAGGTGGGGGTGGCACCCAAGGGTGGGGGTGGCACCCAAAGGTGGGAGGTGACACCCAAGGGTGGGAGGTGGCACCCAAGGGTGGGAGGTGGCACCCAAAGGTGGGAGGCGGCACCCAAAGGTGGGGGTGGCACCCAAAAGTGGGGGTGGCACCCAAAGGTGGGAGGTGGCACCCAAGGGTGGGGGGCTGCACCCCTGACCCCCCTCGTGCCCCCCCAGCCGAGGATGAGATGGAGACGGAGCTGCGGGCATCGGCCTCGGCCTCGGAGGCGGAGGAGGAGCCGGGGACGTCCAAGAAGGAGGTGACAGAGGGGACACAGGGGACAGAGGGGGCAGGGGGGACACAGGGGACAGAGGGGTGGGTCTGTTTGGGGGGTGGGTGGCTCTGTGCTCACCCCTGTCACCGTGACGTCACTGTGATGTCACTGCAGTGTCACCCGTGTCCCCTCTCGGTGCCTGGGGTGGGACATTGGGGTCACTTGGGGGTCACCCCAATGTCCCCTTTTGTCACCCTCAAGTGCAGGGGTCTGGCTCACCCTGGGGTCACCTTGGGGTCACCCTGGGGTCACCTGTGTCCCCTTTTCTGTTCTCCTACTTGGGGGGGGGGGGCTCACCCAGGGGTCCCCCCAGTGGGATGGGCGTGTCCCACCGCTGTCCCCATTGTCCCCTCGCTGTCCCCTCCCTGTCGCCCTGTCCCCACTGTCCTCTCTGTCCCCTTTGTCCCCTCACTGTTCCCTCTGTCCCTCTGTCCCTGATGTCCCCTCACTGTCCCTGATGTCCCCTCACTGTCCCCTGTGTCCCCCTGTCCCCTCACTGTCCCCTCTGTCCCCAATGTCCCCTCACTGTCCCCTCACTGTCCCTGATGTCCCCTCACTGTCCTTGCTGTCTCCTCGTTGTCCCCTGTGTCCCCCTGTCCCTATTGTCCCCTCACTGTCCCCTTACTGTCCCCCCTGTCCCCACTGTCCCCTCTGTCCCTGATGTCCCCAATGCCCCTTCACTGTCCCACTGTCTCCTCTGTCCCCAATGTCCCCTCACTGTCCCCTCACTGTCCCCTCTCTGTCCCAGCGGAACCGGAAGCGCCGCAACCGCAAGAAGAAGAAGCGGGGGAGGGGCGCGGGGCGGGAGGGGCCCCCCAGCCCCGCCCCCCCCCGCGGGGGGGAGCCCCCCGGGGCCGAGCCCGAGGTGGAGATCGAGTACGTGACCGAGGAGCCCGAGATCTACGACCCCAACTTCGTCTTCTTCAAGAGGATCTTCGAGGCCTTCAAGGTGACGGGGGGCACCCCTGGGGGGCTGGGGGGCACCCTGGGGTCACCTCTGGGGGCTGAGGGGCACCCTGGGGTCATCTCTGGGGGCTGGGGGGCACCCTGGGGTCATCTCTGGGGTCATCCCTGGGGGCTGAGGGTCACCCTGGGGTCATCTCTGGGGAACAAGGGGCACCTCGGGGGGCCAGGGGTCATCCTTGGGGTCATCTCTGGGGGCTGGGGGCACCTCTGGGGTCACCCCTGGGGGCTGGGGGTCACCCTGGGGTCATCTCTGGGGTCATCTCTGGGGAACAGGGGGCACCTCAGGGGGCCGGGGGGGCACCCTGGGGTCATCTGGGGTCATCCCTGGGGGACAGGGGGCACCTCTGGGGGCTGGGGGTCACCCTGGGGTCACCTCTGGGGTCATCCCTGGGGGCTGGGGGTCATCTTTGGTGGCTGGGGGTCACCTCTGGCGTCACCTCTAGGGTCACCTCTGGGGGCCAGGGGGTCACCATTGGGTCACCTCTGGGTGCTGCTGACCCCTGACTGTGTTTCCTGTGTCCCTGTCCCTCTGTCCTTGTCTGTCCTTGTCTGTCTGTCTGTCCCTGTCCCTGTCCCTGTTCCCTGTCCCTGTCTGTCTCTCCTTGTCTGTCTCTTGTCTGTCCTTGTCCTTGTCTGTCTGTCCCTGTCCCTGTCTGTCCATGTTCCTGTCTGTCCCTGTCTGTTTGTCCTTGTCCGTCTGTCCCTGTCTCTGTCCGTGTGTCCTTCTGTCCCTGTCTGTCCCTGTCCCTGTCCCTGTCTGTCCCTGTCCCTGTCTGTCTGTCCCTGTCCCTCTGTCCCTGTCTGTCCCTGTCCCTCTCCCTGTCCCTCTGTCGCTGTCTCTGTCCGTGTGTCCGTCCGTCGGCAGCTGACGGACGAGGTGAAGAAGGACAAGGAGAAGGAGCCCGAGCGAGCCGAGCGGGCCGAGAGCGCCGGGGCCCCCCGGAAAAAGGGACCCGAGGATGGCACCAGGGGCAGCGACGGGGACAGCTCCGAGGACGAGCAGGTGGCACCGGGGACACGGGGACACTGAGGGGACATTGGGGGCATTGGGGACATTGGGGGCATTGGGGACATGGGGGACATTGGGGACACTGAGGGGACATTGGGGACACAGGGGACATTGGGGGCATTGGGGACATTGGGGACACTGGGGGCATTGGGGACATTGGGGACATTGGGGTAGTGACAGGGACAGCTCCGAGGACGAGCAGGTGGCACCGGGGACACTGAGGGGACATTGGGGACACTGGGGACATTGGGGACACCGGAGGTGGGGACAGCAGGGACTGGGAAGGAGGGGACAATCCCTGAGGTGGCCCCGGGTGGGACAGGGATGGGGACAGCGGGCGGTGCCATCAGGTGCCACCCGGGGTGTCCCTGCCGGTGTCACTGTGCTGTCCCCGCGTGTCCCCAGGAGAAGAAGCAGGAGGTGCCCAAGCTGTCCAAGAAGAAGCTGCGGCGCATGAACAGGTTCACGGTGGCCGAGCTGAAGCAGGTGACACTTGGGGACACGGCCCTGGCCCCTCCTGGGGCTCTCCCTGGCTCTGTCCCCTGCTGTCCCCACTGTCCCCTGCTGTCCCCTTTGTCCCCTGATGTCCCCTGACGTCCCCCTGGCTGTCCCCAGCTGGTGGCACACCTGGACATGGTGGAGATGCTCCATGTGTCACCCTGGGGCTCTCCCTGCCCCAAGTCCCCTTTGTCCCTTGCTGTCCCCTGATGTCCCCTGTGTCCCCCCAGCTGGTGGCCCGGCCGGACGTGGTGGAGACGTGGTGGAGCTCCATGTGGGGCTCTCCCTGCCCCAAGTCCCCTTTGTCCCCTGATGTCCCCTGTGTCCCCCCAGCTGGTGGCCCGGCCGGACATGGTGGAGATGCTCCATGTGTCACCTTGGGGCTCCTCCTGGCTTTGTCCCCTGCTGTTCCCTGCTGTCCCCTGATGTCCCCTGATGTCCCCTGTGTCCCCCCAGCTGGTGGCCCGGCCGGACGTGGTGGAGATGCTCCATGTGTCACCTTGGGGCTCTTCCTGGCTTTGTCCCCTGCTATTCCCTGCTGTCCCCTGATGTCCCCTGACGTCCCCTGGCTGTCCCCTCTGTCCCCAGCTGGTGGCCCGACCAGATGTGATGGAGATGCTCCATGTGTCACCTTGGAGCTCTCCCTGGCTTTGTCCCCTTTGTCCCCACTGTCCCCTGACGTCCTCCTGCTGTCCCCGCTGTCCCCAGCTGGTGGCACACCTGGACATGGTGGAGATGCTCCACGGGGGTCCTGCAGTGTCACCTTGGAGCTCTCCCTGGCTTTGTCCCTTGCTGTCCCCTGATGTCCCCTGTGTCCCCCCAGCTGGTGGCCCGGCCGGACGTGGTGGAGCTCCATGTGGGGCTCTCCCTGCCCCAAGTCCCCTTTGTCCCCTGATGTCCCCTGATGTCCCCTCTGTCCCCAGCTGGTGGCACACCTGGACATGGTGGAGATGCTCCACATGGGTCCTGCAGTGTCACCTTGGAGCTCTCCCTGGCTTTGTCCCCTGCTGTCCCCTGATGTCCCCTGTGTCCCCACAGCTGGTGGCCCAGCCGGACGTGGTGGAGATGCTCCATGTGTCACCTTGGGGTTCTCCCTGGCTTTGTCCCCTGCTATTCCCTGCTGTCCCCTGATGTCCCCTGGCTGTCCCCCCAGCTGGTGGCCCGGCCGGACGTGGTGGAGATGCTCCATGTGTCACCTTGGAGCTCTCCTTGGCTTTGTCCCCTTTGTCCCCACTGTCCCCTGACGTCCTCCTGCTGTCCCCGCTGTCCCCAGCTGGTGGCACACCTGGACATGGTGGAGATGCTCCACATGGGTCCTGCAGTGTCACCTTGGAGCTCTCCTGGCTTTGTCCCTTGATGTCCCCTGATGTCCCCTGTGTCCCCCCAGCTGGTGGCCCGGCTGGACGTGGTGGAGATGCTCCATGTGTCACCTTGGGGTTCTCCCTGGCTTTGTCCCCTGCTGTTCCTTGCTGTCCCCTGATGTCCCCTGATGTCCCCTGTGTCCCCGCAGCTGGTGGCACACCTGGACATGGTGGAGATGCTCCACATGGGTCCTGCAGTGTCACCTTGGAGCTCTCCATGCCCCAAGTCCCTTTTGTCCCTTGCTGTCCCCTGATGTCCCCCTGTGTCCCCCCAGCTGGTGGCCCGGCCGGACATGGTGGAGATGCTCCATGTGTCACCTTGGGGCTCTTCCTGGCTTTGTCCCCTGATGTCCCCATTTGTCCCCTGACATCCCCTGGCTGTCCCCCCAGCTGGTGGCCCGGCCGGACGTGGTGGAGATGCACGACGTGACGGCGCAGGACCCCAAGCTGCTGGTGCACCTGAAGGCCACGCGGAACTCGGTGCCGGTGCCGCGGCACTGGTGCTTCAAGAGGAAATACCTGCAGGGCAAGAGGGGCATCGAGAAACCGCCCTTCGAGCTGCCCGAGTTCATCAAGCGCACGGGGATCCAGGAGATGAGGGAGGCCCTGCAGGAGAAGGTGGGGACACCTGGGGACATCTCAGGGACAACTTGGGGACACCTTGGGGACAGCTGGGGACACCTTGGGGACACCTTATGGGGTGCCTGAGGAGCAGCCAGAGGGATGGGAAGGGGTTGGGGGACGTTCTACGTGGTCAGAGGCACTCAGAAGATGTGTGAGACCCTCCAGGAGAAGATGAGGGCACCTTAGGAACATCTCAGGGATACCCTGGGGACACCCTGGGGACATCTTGGAGACGTTTTATGGGGTGCCTGAGGGGCAGCCAGGGGGATGGGAGGGGGTTTGGGAAGGTGTTTGGGGAGGTTCTGGGCATCCAGGAGATGTCTGAGGCCCTGCAGGAGAAGGTGGGGACACCTCGGGGACAGCTGGGGACAACTTGGGGACACCTTGGGGACATTTTATGGGGTGCCTGAGGAGCAGCCAGGGGGATGGCAGAGGGTTTGGAGAGGTTTTGGGGGCTCATGGGCATCCAGGAGATGAGGGAGGCCCTGCAGGAGAAGATGGGGACACCTCGGGGACACCTTGGGGACATTTTATGGGGTGCCTGAGGGGCAGCCAGGGGGATGGGAGGGGGTTTGGGGAGGAGTCTCAAGGGTTTGGGGAGGTTCTGGGTGGTCACAGGGATCCAGAAGATGAGAGAGGCCCTGCAGGAGAAGGTGGGGACACCTGGGGACAGCTGGGGACACCTGGGGACACCTCGGGGACACCTCAGGGACAGTTGTGAGGGCAGCTGTGGGGCAGCCAGGGGGATGGGAGGGGGTTTGGGGAGGGGTCTCAAGGGTTTGGGGAGGTTCTGGGGGCTCATGGGCATCCAGGAGATGAGGGAGGCCCTGCAGGAGAAGGTGGGGACACCTGGGGACACCCTGGGACATCCTGGGGACACCTTGGGGACATTTTATGGGGTGCCTGAGGAGCAGCCACGGGGATGGCAGAGGGTTTGGGGAGGTTCTGGGTGGTCACAGGGATCCAGGAGATGAGAGAGGCCCTTCAGGAGAAGGTGGGGACACCTTGGGGCACCCTGGGGACACCTCAGGAACATCTTAGAGACATTTTATGGAGTGCCTGAGGGGCAGCCAGGGGGTTGGGAGAGGGTTTGGGGACGTTCTGGGGGCTCATGGGCATCCAGCAGATGAGGGAGGCCCTGCAGGAGAAGGTGAGGACACCTCGGGAACATCTCAGGGATACCTTGGGGACACCTGGGGACACCCTGAGGACACCTTGGGGACATTTTATGGGGTGTCTGAGGAGCAGCCAGGGGGATGGCAGAGGGTTTGGGGAGGTTTTGGTTCTCACAGGGATCCAGGAGATGAGAGAGGCCCTGCAGGAGAAGATGGGGACACCTCGGGGACACCCCAGGGACAACTTGGGGACACCTTGGGGACATTTTATGGGGTGCCTGAGGGGCAGCCAGGGGGATGGGAAGGGGTTTGGGGTTGGGTCTCAAGGGTTTGGGGAGGTTCTGGGTGGTCACAGGGATCCAGGAGATGTGTGAGACCCTCCAGGAGAAGATGAGAACAGTGGGGACACTTCAGGGACACTTTGGGGACACCTTGGGGACACCTCAAGAACACCTCAGGGACACCCCTGTCCCTGTCCCCACTGCTCTGTCCGTGTCCCCAGGAGGAGCAGAAGACCATGAAGTCCAAGATGCGCGAGAAGGTCCGGCCCAAGATGGGCAAGATCGACATCGATTACCAGAAGCTGCACGACGCCTTCTTCAAGTGGCAGACCAAGCCCAAGCTGACCATCCACGGGGACCTCTACTACGAGGTGGGGACACCTGGGGACACCTGGGGGGACACCTGGGGGGACACCTGGAGCTCCAGGAGGGTCCTGGGGGGACGTTTGGGGACGTCTTGGTTGGGACATCTGGGGGTTTGGGGATGTTCTGAGAGGACATTTGGGGTTTGGAGACGTTCTGAGGGGACATTTGGGGTTTGGAGACGTTCTGGTTGAACGTTTTGGGGTTTGGAGACGTTCTGAGAGAACATTTTGGGGTTTGGGGACATTCTGAGGGGACATTTGGGGGTTTGGAGATGTTTTGAGAGGACATTTGAGGCTTGGAGACGTTCTGGTTGAACCTTTTGGGGTTTGGAGACGTTCTGAGAGGACATTTGGGACTTTGGGGACATTCTGGTTGACCATCTGTGGGTTTGGGGACGTTCTGAGAGGACATTTGGGGTTTGGAGATGTCCTGGTTGAACATTTTGGGGTTTGGGGACATTCAGAGAGGACATTTGGGGACTTTGGAGACGTTCTGAGGGGACATTTTGGGGTTTGGGGACGTTCTGAGAGGACATTTGGGGCTTGGAGACATTCTGGTTGAACATTTTGGGGTTTGGAGACGTTCTGAGAGGACATTTGGGACTTTGGGGACATTCTGGTTGACCATCTGTGGGTTTGGGGACGTTCTGAGAGGACATTTGGGGTTTGGAGATGTCCTGGTTGAACATTTTGGGGTTTGGGGACATTCAGAGAGGACATTTGGGGACTTTGGAGACGTTCTGAGGGGACATTTTGGGGTTTGGGGACATTCTGAGAGGACATTTGGGGTTTGGGGACACCCTGGTTGGATATTTGAGGGCTTGGGGACACCCTGGGGGGGCCTTGGTGGCTTTTGGGACATCCCTGGGGAGGGTTTGGGGCCCTGATGCCCCCTGGGTGGGATTTTGGGGTCCCTGGGTGTGTTTTTGGGGTCCCTGGGTGCGTTTTTTTGGGGTCCCTGGGTGGGTTTTTTGGGGTCTCTGGGTGCATTTTTAGGGTCCCTGGGTGGGTTTTGGGGTCCCTGGGAAGGTTTTTGGGGTCCCTGGGTGGGTTTTGGGGTCCCTGGGTGGGATTTTGGGGTCCCTGGGTGAGTTTTTGGGGTCCCTGGGTGCATTTTTGGGGTCCCTGGGTGCGTTTTTGGGGACCCTGGGTGTGTTTTTGGGGTCCCTGGGTGCATTTTTGGGGTCCCTGGGTGCGTTTTTGGGGACCCTGGGTGTGTTTTTGGGGTCCCTGGGTGGGTTTTTGGGGTCCCTGGGTGCATTTTTGGGGTCCCCGGGTGGGTTTTGGGGCCGTGACCCCGCGGGTGTCCCAGGGGAAGGAGTTTGAGACGCGGCTGAAGGAGAAGAAGCCGGGGGATCTCTCGGACGAGCTGAGGATCGCGCTGGGGATGCCCGTGGGGCCGGTACGGGGCCGAAACCGCCCCAAATCCACCCCAAATCCACCCCAAATCCACCCCAAATCCATCCCAAATCCATCCCAAATCCATCCCAAATGTGCCCCAAATCCACCCCAAATCCATCCCAAATCCATCCCAAATCCATCCCAAATCCATCCCAAATCCATCCCAAATCCATCCCAAATGTGCCCCAAATCCACCCCAAATCCACCCCAAATCCATCCCAAATCCATCCCAAATCATCCCAAATCCACCCCAAATCCACCCCAAATCCATCCCAAATCCACCCCAAATCCATCCCAAATCCATCCCGAATCCGCCCCAAATCCATCCCAAATCCACCCCAAATCCATCCCAAATCCATCCCAAATCCGCCCCAAATCCACCCCAAATCCACCCCAAATCCATCCCAAATCCATCCCAAATCCACCCCAAATCCATCCCAAATCCATCCCAAATCCATCCCAAATCCATCCCAAATCATCCCGAATCCACCCCAAATCCATCCCAAATCCATCCCAAATCCATCCCAAATCCACCCCAAATCCACCCCAAATCCACCCCAAATCCACCCCAAATCCATCCCAAATCCATCCCAAATCCACCCCAAATCCACCCCAAATCCATCCCAAATCATCCCGAATCCACCCCGAATCCACCCCAAATCCACCCCAAATCCACCCCAAATCCATCCCAAATCCACCCCAAATCCACCCCAAATCCACCCCAAATCCATCCCAAATCCATCCCAAATCCATCCCAAATCCGCCCCAAATCCGCCCCAAATCCACCCCAAATCCATCCCAAATCCATCCCAAATCCACCCCAAATCCACCCCAAATCCATCCCAAATCCATCCCAAATCCACGCCAAATCCATCCCAAATCCATCCCAAATCCATCCCAAATCCATCCCAAATCATCCCGAATCCACCCCAAATCCATCCCAAATCCATCCCAAATCCATCCCAAATCCACCCCAAATCCACCCCAAATCCACCCCAAATCCACCCCAAATCCATCCCAAATCCATCCCAAATCCACCCCAAATCCATCCCAAATCATCCCGAATCCACCCCAAATCCACCCCAAATCCACCCCAAATCCATCCCAAATCCACCCCAAATCCACCCCAAATCCACCCCAAATCCATCCCAAATCCACCCCAAATCCACCCCAAATCCACCCCAAATCCATCCCAAATCCATCCCAAATCCATCCCAAATCCGCCCCAAATCCATCCCAAATCCATCCCAAATCCATCCCAAATCATCCCAAATCCGCCCCAAATCCGCCCCAAATCCGCCCCAAATCCGCCCCAAATCCCCCCCAAATCCGCCCCAAATCCGCCCCAAATCCATCCCAAATCCACCCCAAATCCATCCCAAATCCACCCCAAATCCACCCCAAATCCATCCCAAATCCGCCCCAAATCCACCCCAAATCCACCCCAAATCCATCCCAAATCCACCCCAAATCCGCCCCAAATCCACCCCAAATCCACCCCAAATCCATCCCAAATCCACCCCAAATCCGCCCCAAATCCACCCCAAATCCGCCCCAAATCCATCCCAAATCCACCCCAAATCCGCCCCCAAATCCACCCCAAATCCATCCCAAATCCGCCCCAAATCCACCCCAAATCCACCCCAAATCCATCCCAAATCCGCCCCAAATCCGCCCCAAATCCGCCCCAAATCCACCCCAAATCCACCCCAAATCCATCCCAAATCCGCCCCAAATCCACCCCAAATCCGCCCCAAATCCACCCCAAATCCGCCCCAAATCCGCCCCAAATCCATCCCAAATCCATCCCCAAATCCGCCCCAAATCCACCCGAAATCCATCCCAAATCCATCCCCAAATCCACCCCAAATCCATCCCAAATCCACCCCAAATCCATCCCAAATCCACCCCAAATCCATCCCAAATCCATCCCCAAATCCATCCCAAATCCATCCCAAATCCATCCCAAATCCACCCCAAATCCACCCCAAATCCATCCCAAATCCACCCCAAATCCATCCCAAATCCACCCCAAATCCGCCCCAAATCCATCCCAAATCCACCCCAAATCCATCCCAAATGTGCCCCAAATCCACCCCAAATCCATCCCAAATCCGCCCCAAATCCATCCCAAATCCACCCCAAATCCACCCCAAATCCATCCCAAATCCGCCCCAAATCCATCCCAAATCCACCCCAAATCCACCCCAAATCCGCCCCAAATCCGCCCCAAATCCATCCCAAATCCACTCAAACCTGTCCTAAATCCACCCCAAATCCACCCCAAATCCACCAAACTCATCCGAAATCACCCCGAATTCATCCTAAATCCACCCAAACCCCAAATCCACCCCAAATCCACTCAAATCTGTCCTAAATCCACCAAACTCGTCCTAAATCAGCCCAAATTCACCCCAAACCCAGCCCAAACCCCAAACCCACCCCAAGCCCACCCCAAATCCCCCCTAAATTCACCCCAAATCCACCCCAAACCCGTCCTAAACCCACCCCAAACCCCAAATGTGCCCAAACCTACACAAACCCACCCCAAACCCACCCCAAATTCACCCCAAATCCACCCCAAAACCCCAAATCCCCACCCCCGCTGTGGGGAGGGGTCTCTGCCCCCCTGGAACGTTCCACACCCTGCTGGCTGGGGGGGGGGGAGGTGTCAGGGACCCCCCCCTTTGCTTTTGGACCCCTCCTCCCCAATCTCCACTGTGATTTTGGGTGGGGATTTGGGATTTCTTGGTGGGGGGGGGGCACCCTTGGGTGCTGACCCCCACCCACCCTGTGCCCCCCACCCCCCCAGAACGCCCACAAGGTGCCCCCCCCGTGGCTGATCGCCATGCAGCGCTACGGACCCCCGCCCTCCTACCCCAACCTGAAAATCCCGGGGCTCAACTCCCCCATCCCCGAGGTGAGAGGGGCCTGGGGGGGGCACCCTTGGGTGCTGGGGGGTTGGGGGATTTTTTGGGGATTTTTTGAGATTTTTTTGGGATTTTTTGGGATTTTTTTGGGATTTTTGGGGGGGGTTTTGGGGGGATTTTGGGTGTTTTTAGTGGGGGGGTTGGAGTTTGGGGGGCACCCTTGGGTGCTGGGGGGGGTTGGGGGATTTTTTGGGGATTTTTTGGGATTTTTCTGGGATTTTTGGGGGGGGGTTGGGGGGGATTTTGGGTGTTTTTAGTGGGGGGGTTGGAGTTTGGGGGGGCGCCCTTGGGTGCTGGGGGGGGGTTGGGGGATTTTTTTTGGGATTTTTTGGGGGATTTTTTGGGATTTTTTTGGGATTTTTTTGGAATTTTTGGGGGGGTTTTGGGGTCCTGAGTGGGGGATTTTGGGTGTTTTTAGGGGGGGATTTGGAGTTTGGGGGGCACCCTTGGGTGCTAGGGGGGTTGGGGCATTTTTGGGGATTTTTTTGGGGATTTTTTGGGGGGTTTTGGGGTGTTTTGAGAGTCTTGGGTGGGGGATTTGGGTGGGTTTTGGTGCTGCTGGGTGGGGGGGGGTTGGGTGTTTTTGGGGTGGGGGTTGGGGGGG
>JAJNNQ010000326.1:0-10000 GCA_027886175.1 Phylloscopus collybita
AACGGCGGCAATAATTTCAGGATGGTTTCCTTTCAGATTGGTATAAACGGTTTGGGGTTTGGGGTTTTTTTTGGTTTGTTTGTTTGGGGTTTTTTTTTCCTGAGTATTTCTCTCGAGTTCCACCAGAAACCGCTCCAGATTTGGGGGGGGGAAAAATCCAGATTTGGGGTGAGGATGGGACGATTCACGGGGTGGGAAATGATTCTTTCAGGAGGCGAAGTTTCAGCACCTCGAGACGCCGTGGGGTGAAATACGAGCGCCAACAGAAACAAATGAGGGAAATGAAGGAAAAATGAAGAAAAAATGAAGAAGAATGAAGAAAAATTAAGAAAAATGAAGAAAAATGAAGAAAAATCTCGCCCCTGTGCATTCGGCAGAGAGGCAGAGCAGGGCAAACTCGAGGTTTACCCAGGAAAGGATTTGAGATTCTTTAATTTTCTTTTTTTTCCTTTATGAATTCCTAATAAATCTCTCCCTCCGCCGGGTATTTATAAATTATCTCTCCCCGACACCCACCCCGCGCACTCGCACCCGGCCGCGCTGGGTTTTGGGGTTTTTTTTCCCCTTGGAATGGAAACATTTTCCTTTGGCCCGGGAAGCCCGAGGACGGTCGGGGCGGGGTGATTTAGGATCAGCCATTGATTTCTGGGGCATCGCTGAGTTACCAGCGCATCACCGCCATAAAAATCCTCCCGGCACTCCATAAAAATTGTTCACTTCCAACCTCAACTTCGCGCGAGCGGGGAATTCCTGCTCCTTTTTTTTTTTTTTCTTCCCTTTCCCAAACTTCAGGAGAGGAGGGCGCGGCCGTAAACACGCGCGGGAGAGGAAACTTCTGGTCTAAAATCACTTTACTCCATTCCGGTTTAATTTTTATTTTATTTATATTTTTATTTTCGTCCCCTCCTCTCTCTCCCCCTTGAATATTCCAGCATCCCCAGGCCGGGCTGAGAAGCTCTGTTTTACTTCTCTGAACCATTTTCGGGGTTTGTTTTTTGTGGTTTTTTTTTTTTTTTTTTTTTTTTTTTTTTTTTTTTTAATGTGGAGAGATGGAACCCGAATCTGCTCAATCGACAATAAAAGTGTGGAGGGGAAAAAAAACCAAACCCAAAAGAAAAGAAAAGAAAAGAAAATGTTAACTCGTCTTTTAGAGGGGCGAGAAAAGCTTTAATTATACCGCTGCAAGTACTCCAGCAGCAATAATTACCCGAAAAGGCTCTTAGGCTCGGCTGGAATTATCCCTGCGCAAAATAAAGGAAGCGTATTTACTTAAATTATTTCTCTAAGGATGGGTTTGAAGTTTTATTCCGTTGCTATCTTTGTTTTCCTTCTCGCTGCCTTTCCTTCGCTCCCTGCCTGTCCCCACTGATCATTTTAGGTCTGGGGGGTTTTTATTGGGATTTTTTTTTAATCAAGGTAGAAAAACTGAAACATTTCAACTTTTCCCCCTTTTTATTTTGCGTGTGGGTGGTGGAGGTTGAATTTTGGAGCGGAACCCTTCCCAAATTCACCTTTCTCGCCTCAGACAGAGGCGGTGGGTGTGGGGGGAAAGAAAACAGCAGAGAAAAGAGAAAGAAACAAATAAATTAAAAGCTGAGGGGGGGGGGGAAAGAGAAGGTTGGAGGGTGGAAAAGCTGGGGAAGGCAGCTGGAATTGCGAGGGGCTTTGGAGGGGCGTCGTGGGGCTGGGGCGGGCCGGGGCAGCGCTGGGGCTGGGGCGGGGGAGGCTCCGGCAGGCGTTATGAACTGGGAGAGCGGCTGGGTAATATTTGCTGACTGCGAGAAATGAAATTTCCAAATCTACCCCCTGTGTGTTCCGGGCGGCGGAAAATTGCAGCGCTGGCATCCGAGGGGCAACTTTGGCTCTCGTCGTTACCGAACGCCAATAAAAGAGGAAAAAAAGCTTTTCTCTCCTCTCCCTCCCCACCCCCCACTTCGGTTTGGTTTTTTTTTTTTTTTTTGTAATTTTTTTTTTCCCTGGAGGAAAAAAAAAACTAAAAATAATGTAAAAAGCTGGAAGTTCTTGTCGGGGTTGTGAACGTGAAGGGGTTTTTTCTGCTCCGGAGGAGGTGGTGATCAGAACCTGGATATTCGGAGTTGCCAAATCCTTCCCCAGAGCGCATCTCCAGCGAGTCCTGGGTGCGGGATGAGGAAGAGGAGGAGGAGGAGGAGCAGGAGGCAGCGAGGAGTTCGATGTTCTACATGAAAAAAAAAAAACAAAAAAAAACCAAAAAAAACCCAAACCAACACCAAACTATCACGATTTTAAATTCAATATCGAGCAGCTCCGCATCTCGCCGCGGCCGCGGAAGGGTCCAATGGAAAACCTCCGGTTCCTGGCGGGCGGAGGAGCGGACTCGTAAAAACCCTTAACGGCTTTTATGGAGTGCGGTATAAACAACAACAACATCCCCGGCTTGATGGCGTTTTATAGTTTGTTAAACAGTTTACGGCCCCTTTCTCTTTTTTTTTTGGGGAGCTATTACAGACGCAATTCCCCTTCATGCGATAGTTAAACCTTTATCAATAATAAGGAAATTGATCATTAAAATGTTAAATATGACTACCTCGTTTGTTTTAAAATATGTTTGGGGTAAGAAGCTGTATGATTTGATAACTTGTATTAAAATACCAATTACATTTATAGGACCTTTTAAAACTGGTAGCAATTAAATCGTGTTCTTTTACAGTTTTCCAAAGCGACCCTGACATTTAAAAAGGCTAAAACTGCCTCGTTAAAATTTCGAAATTAACGACTGCGAGCGCTCCTCTTTAATTTTCCAACACTCTCCCCCCCCTCACAAAAAAATCAATCTTTTGGGTGGTCTAGGTACGTGATTTGTTGTGAGGCGAGCGATATCTCATTATGTGGGTAGTTAAACATATTTAATCCGTATATTCACCCCACCTCCTTCTCCTTCCCCTCTCCCTCCCTCTCCCCTCCCTCCCTCCCTCTCTCTCTCGCTCCCTCTCCCTCTCTCGCTCCCCCTCGCTCGCTTTTCCTTCTTTATTCTCTCACACTCTTCCTTTCACAATCATGCGGTGCCGAGTCCGTGTGGAGTAAGGAGAAGCCAATAGGATGAGGTTTTGGTAATAGATGCAAATGATCATGAAAAGACACTGCAAAATATGAAACAACTCATTTGCGCTGAAGTAAATCACTGAAAACTGTTTATGAACTGGCATCTCTTCTTGGAAATGTAAAGCGAGAACTCTTTAAGTGGCGATTTTTTTTTTTTTTTTTTTTTTTTTTAGGGGTGGGGGGGGGAGGAAGGAATTCAATATCATGCAGGCTTAGAGTTTTGATTATATCCTCCTTTTATATTCCTGGAAATCACAAACTGTGGTTGCTTAGCATCTTAGCCGCTTTCTTTTTTTTTTTTCTTTTTTTTTTTTTTTTTTTTTTTTTTTTGGCTAATAGATTCCCCGTGGTCTGGTTTTGTCGTTGGGGGGGAGCCGATATTTTTTTTTTTTTAATTTTTTTTTTTAAATTTTTTTCTTCCTCCTCCTCCTGAAAGGAAAAAAAAAACAAACCAACAAACCAACAACAACAACAACAAAAAAAAAAGGGAACAAACCTCTGATTGAAATTAAAATGAGCTCCTATTTTGTCAACTCACTCTTCTCCAAATACAAAACCGGCGACTCCCTGCGCCCCAATTACTATGGACTGTGGGTTCGCGCAGGATCTCGGGGGCAGACCCACCGTGGTGTACGGACCCAGCGCGGGGGGCACCTTCCAGCACCCGCCCAGATCCAGGAGTTCTACCACGGAGCCTCCTCGCTCTCCAGCTCCCCTTACCAACAGAATCCCTGCGCCGTGGCGTGCCATGGGGACCCCGGCAACTTCTACGGCTACGAGCCCTTGCAGAGGCAGAGCCTCTTCGGCGCGCAGGAGCCCGAGCTGGTGCAGTACGCCGACTGCAAGCTCGCCGCCAGCGGCCTCGGCGAGGAGGCGGAGAGCTCCGAGCAGAGCCCTTCTCCCACCCAGCTCTTCCCCTGGATGCGACCGCAAGGTGAGGAGAGAAAAAAAACCGGCAAGAACGCCCCCCACCCCCCCAAAAAAAAAACCCCTAGCCCCCCGGTTGTACTCCCTCCCACCCCGCACACCCTGCCCCGGCAATCCCGCCACCCCCCCCTCCCCTTTTATTTTCATTTTTTTGTGTGTGTGTGTTGTGGGGGGGGTTTTTTTTGGGGCTTTTCTTTTCTGCCCCCTCTTTGCCGGCTTTCTTTCTCCCGCTGCCTCTTTCTTCCCCCCGGTGACTGTATCTTAAAGTGCTTTATGGGGGTAAACTTTTGCACTTGTAAATTGCTTTATAGTTAATTACCCTGAAGGAGACCCTTTTCTTCTGGGGGCTCGAGCGAGCCGGGCTTTCTGTGGAAGGAAGCGTCCTTAAAGTTTATGGCACTTTTATAGCCTTAAAAAAAGCCCCCTTCATTTTTTTGTTTCGCCCTTCGGTTCGGGATCTCGGCCGCGCTGCCGCCTCTCTCCGGCTTGCAGCCTTTCATTGATTTTTTTAAAATTTTGGGGGGGTTTTGGGGGGGTTTTTTTGTGCGTGTGCGGGGGGTGTTTTTTGTTGTTGTTGTTGTTGTGCTGGGGGTGATAATCAGTGTGCAAAGCGCAGCTCCAGCCGGGCTGCTCGGGGTGGGCTGAGGGTGACGACCCCCCCCGCCATCCTCCTCCTCCCCTTCCTCTCCCCTTTTCCCCTTTCCCTTTTCTCTTTTCCCTTTTCCCCTTTTCCCTTTTCCCCTTTTCCCTTTTCCCTTTTCCCCTTTTCCCTTTTCCCTTTTCCCTTTTCCCTTTTCCCTTTTCCCTTTTCCCCATTCCCTTTTCCCTTTCCCTTCAGAACCCTCTGTTGGGATATCCTTTCCCCTTCGTCCTCCTGGCTTTTCATTTTTTTATATTTTTTCTTTCTTTTTATTGTTGTGGGTTTTTTTGTGGAGTTTTTTTAATTATTATTTTTAAAATTTATTTTATTTTTTTTTTCTCCCTGGCGTTCGGGGCTGTTTGTGCCTCTCTGCCCGAGCCTGGTTTATGTTCCTCTCAACCTCCTTCTCTTCTTTTTTTTTTTTTCTTTCCTCCCCCCACCCCTTCCCCTCTCTTCTCCCACCCCAACCTTTGCCATCCCCCAGCAGCCGCCGGACGCAGGAGGGGGAGGCAACCTACAGCCGCTACCAGACGCTGGAGCTGGAGAAGGAATTTCTATTTAATCCCTTACCTGACCCGCAAGCGGAGGATCGAGGTCTCGCACGCCCTGGGCTTGACAGAGAGGCAGGTCAAAATCTGGTTCCAGAACAGGAGGATGAAGTGGAAAAAGGAGAACAACAAAGACAAGTTTCCCAGCAGCAAATGCGAGCAGGAGGAACTGGAAAAGCAGAAAATGGAAAGGGCCCAGGAGGTGGACGAGGAAGGGGAAGCACAGAAGGCGGACAAGAAATAAAAAAAAAGAAAAAAAAATTTAAAAAAAAAAAATGAAAGAAGGGAGTTTTGGAGGACTGAAAGGCGAGCGCTGCTGGGGTGGAGGAGCCCCCGAGCCCCGCGTTAGTGGCAGTTCGTGTAAGGGAGGGGCTGGGGACACACACACACAAAAAAAAAAAAAACAACAAACCAGAAAAACAAAGCGTAGAAAAGAAGGAAAAAGAAAAAAAAAAAAAAAAAAAAAAAAAAAAAAAAGGAGGTGGGGGGAGAAGGGGGGCGAAAAAAACACACACACACACACAAAAAAAAAAAAAAATTTCCCAAAACCCCACCCCCTTTTATTGCTGTAAAACAATATCGCTGTGAGCACCACTTTTCCTGATTCTCCTCTGCTACAATGAGCAGAGAAAGGCTCCGGGAGGCACCGGGAGCCCTGGGCCGCCTTTGCCAGTTATTAACTAGTGGTAGTGTAACGCAATAGCTTCTGTAAAACATGGACTGTGAAATTCTTCTCTCTCTCTCTCTCTCTCTCTCTGTCTTTCTTGTCTCTCTTCTCCTTTCCGGGGGGTGGCTTTGGGGAGGGGGTGGGTGGGTTGGTTAACATAGCTTTCAGCGCTAGAGGAGTTCTGTAAGATTAAAAAAAAAAAAAAAATCGTGCACTTTTTTTCTTTTTTTTTTTTCTTTTTTTTTTTTTTTTTTTTTTTTTGGTTGTTGTTGTTTTAAATTTCGGATTTTTTGTTGGTCATTTCCCCCTTTTATTTTAAATTTTTGTTTGTTTGTTTGTTGTCGTTGTTGTTGTGGTTTATCTGTACGTACCGGAGGTAGCTATCGAGACAAACATCCCAACAACATGAAACTGCCTATTTATGCTGTAGTTATCTCTCTCTCTCTCTCTTTCTCTCTCTTCGCTTTTCCCCTCCCGTTCTTCACCTTGGTTAGGGTTTGGTGGTTTTGGGGTTTTTTTTTCTTTTTCTTTTTTTTTTTTTTTCCCCCCACAATTTTTCTATGTTTCTTCCAAAAATAATAATAAAAAAAAAAAAAAGTAAAAAAAAAAAAAAGGGGAAAAAAAAGAAAAAAAAACACAAGAAAAAAAAATCAAAAAAAAAAAAAAGCTTTTTTCTCTCCTTTAGTTAGCATGCGCACAGTGAAGCGAGTTGTAAAGTGATCTTTAGGTTAACTGTGAAAAAAACAAAAAAAGAATGTATACTGTATACGTGAATTACTTTATTGGGGGAACTAATGCTATATTTTGTTGTTCTTTCACCACTTTGTTCTATTGTCTTACAATAAAGTTTACAAAGCCAGAATGCCCTGACATCATCGTTTCTTTTGCGCCCTGCTCCGCTTCCTCCAGGACCACTGGGATAGAAAGGAAATAAATAAATTTAAAAAAAAAAAAAAAAAAAGTAAATTTGTGTGGGAAACTCAAGCGGGGCCGGCAAAAGCTTCCCGGGCCTGGGAGGTGCGGGCGGGCCGGGGGCTGGGGCCGGGGAGGGGAAGGGGCCGGGGCAGCTGCGATGGCTCCTGCTCCTCTCCTTGTTGTTGTTGTTGTTCCTCACAGCTCCTGGCTGCTGACAGCTCGGGGCTGCTGCCTGGAAACCCCGGCCCAAGGTAACGTTTCTTGCATTTCTTTTCCCCCCTTTTTTTTTAGATATATATTTTTTTAATTTTTTAAAATTTTATTTTATTTATTTTATTTTATTAATTTATTTTTATTTTTATTTTTATTTTTATTTTTATTTTTATTTTTATTTTTATTTTTATTTTTATTTTTATTTTTATTTTTATTTTTATTTTTCCCCCCTCTCTTCTCTCCTCGCCCTCTCCCCGCAGCTCGGGGCGCTGGTGGCTTGGGTGAAAAATCAACATTTTTGCGAGGGAGCGCAGCTGAGCTGCTGCTGCTGCTGCTGCTGCTGCTTCCCCCCGCCGAGCTGCCCCTGCCGCGGCCCGGGGATGCTCGTAACCTTGGGGAAGGAGAAACCAGCACCATTGTCTGCTTTTTCCTGCCTCCCAGACTTTTTTGTTGTTGTTGTTGGGGTTTTTTTTTTTTGGTGTGTGTGTTTTGGTTTTTTTGGTTTTTTTTTTTTTTTTTTCCTTTTCTCTCTACACCCCCCCCCCCTTCCCCCATCCCACCCAACCTCGCCAAAAAAAAAAAAAAAAAAAAAAAAAAAAAAAAAAGAAAAAAGAAAAGGGCTCGGCTGGCGGTTTTGGATGGTTTCTGTGCTTCCCCAGCAGAAAGCAAATCAGCCAGCTGCTCAGGTCTGACTCCTGGCTGTAATTGAGCCCCGCAGAAGCGCTGACACGCGGAACAAGGGATGCGAGCGCTTCTTTATCTCTCCCGACAAGAAAAGCCAACGCCAGCTCGATAGGCGGCTCAGAGCCCGTGGCACCGGGATAAATGAGATGTGGGAGCTGAACGGCATTTTGGGGAGAGGGGTGGTTAAAAAAAAAAAAAAAGGGAAAAAAAGAAAAAAAAAAAAAAAAAAAGAAAAAGACGCCTGGAACTATTTGGTATCAATGAGACGTTTGTCTCTTTTTTTTTTTTTTTTTTTTGGGGGGGGGGGGTGTTGAGGAGGGGGGCGAGGGTCAAGGGGGAAGGGAATTATGGACAGTCTGCTAAAAAAAAAAAAAAAAAAAAAAAGAAAAGTAGCTCGGAGCCGAGGAAATGGTGCAAAGGAGGGAAATTTAGACGGGATCAATAAAGGGATAAATAGAGCTCCCTTCCCTTTCCTCCAGCAGAGAGAGACCGAGAGAGCCTCGCTGGTTTTATCAGCAACGTGCTCGCAACCCCCCTCCCCTTTTTTATTTCTTTTCTCTCTTTTTTTTTTTTTTTCCTTTTTAATTTTTTTTCCTCCTCCTCCTCCTCCTCCCCTCTCCTCTCCCTCTCTCCCCTCTCGCTCCGAGCTGAAAACCGATTACAGGTTGCTTATCGACTCCGGCACAAATCTCACCCCCCCGGTTTCCAGTGCAAGGAGTGCGGGGGGTGTTTTATACGGCATCAATTATTTATCATATTTTATAAATCCAGCCGCACAGTCCCCGTGCCCCCGAGGAGGGGGCGGGCGGCGATTGGCGCCGCCGCGGCCACGTGCCCGCGCGTCACCGGGGCCGGGAGGAAAAAGGCTCCTTTTTGGTGTAAATCTGGACTCTAATTCCGTAATATATCACCGGTACCTCGTAAAACCCGACACTAAAAACCGTCCCGACCTACAAATCACCCGGGCCCCCCCCCCCTTTTCCAAAATTATGAGTTCATTGTATTATGCCAACGCTTTATTTTCTAAATATCAAGCCGCCGGTTCGGTTTTCCCATCCGGAGTCCTTCCCCGAGCAAACTTCTTGCGCTTTCGCCTCCAACGCGCAGCGAGCGGGCTATGGGGCCGCCTCCACGCCTCCCTTCGCCGCTTCCATGCCGGGCCTCTACTCCAGCGGCGGCTCGGTGCACCCGCAGCCCCCCGGCGTGTACCCCTCGGGCTACGGCCTGGAGGGCGGCTCCTTCAACATGCACTGCTCGCCCTTCGAGCAGAGCCTGCCGGTGATGTGCCCGCCCGACGGGGCCAAGCCGAGCTGCGGCAAAGGCGAGCAGAGGGAGCCGGAGCTGCCCGGAGACGGCAACTTCCGCATCTACCCCTGGATGAGGAGCACAGGTAAGGGGGAAAGGGAGCTGGGGCTGGGGGAGGAGGAGGAGGAGGAGGAGGAGGAGGAGGAGGAGGAGGAGGGGAGGGGGGTTTGGGGGGTGGGGGGAGTGTGAGTTATTTGCTGGCGTGCGCGGGGGGGGTGGCGGAGGAGGAGGTGATGGGGGTGGCGGGGGGATTGTCCCCAACTCCTTTCATGACGTTTCGCTCAAAAGGAGAAGGGAGGGTGGGGCGTGGGGGGGGGGGGGTGGGGAGGGAGAGCCGCACGCCCCCCCAGCCTCCCCTGCGATCCACCCCCCCCCCCGGCCATAAAGCCGGCCGTAAAGCCAATCCTTTTAGCTTTAAATATTTATCGGGGCGCGCTTTGCCGGGGGAGCGCTGGGGGGTTTGTCTCGGAGGGGGACAGACGGGGCCGGAGGAGAAAAAAAAAAAATCACGGCCGGCCCCTTCTTCTTCTGCCCCCCACCCCCCCCCCCCCGGCATCGGCGGGCTGGAGGCTGCGCGGAGGGGACAGACGGGCTCTCGGGGGGGGGAAACTCTTGGTGGGGAGGTGCTTGGGGGGGCTCGGCTGGTTTGTTTGGAGGCGGCCAAAAGCTTCCTGGGGGAATCCCTTCGCGGCGTCCCGGGCATCGTTCCCTGCTCCGGGAAAAAAAAATCCCGCTCCCCGGGCGGTGACAGCCCGGCCGGGCCCGGGAGGGATGGAGGGAGGGAGGGATGGAGGGATGGAGGGAGCTCCTTCTGTCCCAAACCCTCGGGAAAAGCACTTTTTGGGGCGCCCTGCTGCAGCTGGGGGGCTCCGGGGGCGGCCCCACTCCGGGTCACGCCGGCCCCGCACGTGTCCCAAACCCCCGGGGCTGCCTTCAGCTCCCGACGTGCTCGCTCCTTCTCCAGGGATTAACGTCAATTAACAATTAATAAATATCCCTTTCCCCCGCGCCGGGCGGGGG
>JAJNNQ010000326.1:15000-43349 GCA_027886175.1 Phylloscopus collybita
GTTCGCTGCTGGAACCCTGGAAATCCCGACAGTGGAGGGCTCAGCCAGCCCGGCTTTTCCAGCCCCAAATTCCCAAATTTGGAGGGGAAAACCCAGGCAAAAAAAATCCAGAGGGGAAAATTCCCTTAATTCCCTTTTTTTATTTTTTTTTTTTTTTTGGTTTTTTGGGGGGGCGTTTTTTGGGTTTTTTTTTTTTTTGTTCCTTCTCTGCAGCGCTGCGTGCGGAGCTGGGCTGAGGTGGGGAGGGGGCTGGGGAGGAGGGGGGGAGGATGGAAAATAAATAAAAAATCGAAGCTGTTCCAGAAATTTCCCTCCTCCCGGCTCGGCTGGATCTGCTCCCCCCACCCCAAACCCGGGGGCGAGAGGGAATTGAGGAGAATTCCAAGGAAAAAATTAAAAAAAAAAAAAAAGGCAAAGCGAGGCTTTGAGCAGCCCGGGGCTCCCCAAAATCCCTCCCCGGGCAGGGCGGGGGTCCCCGGGGGTTTTGGTTTTTTTTTTGGCCCCGACCCCCGCCGCTGCCACATCCAGCCACGCCTTTCATTTTTTTTGCCTTCATTTCATCCCCCTCCCCCAAAAAAAAACCCCAAACCCAACCTCCAGATCGCCCCTTTCAGCCTAAAAGATGCCACTTGTGACCCAAAGAAAATTTTAAAAATAAAATAAAATAAAATAAAGAAAGGGGAAGGAGTCCAAAATCTGTGTTATTGTGCTTTCCCCCCCCCCCCCCAAAAAAAAAAAAACCCACACCCCAAACCTCCGGCTCTTTATTCTGCTGGGGGGGGGGGGTTATTGTTCAGGAATATCAGGCGTTATTCCGTTTTTGGTTGGTTTGTTGTTTTTTTTTTTTTTTCTCCCCAGCCACCCCTCCCCAAATCCAAACCAAGGGTGGGGTGAGGAGGGGCTGAAAAAAAAAAATAAAAATCCCCTCACCCCCCTTTTTAAATTTTTTTTTCCTTTAATTTTTTTTTTTTTTTGGGGGGGGTGGTTTAGAAAAGAAAATATATATATATATATATATATATATAAAAAAAAAAGATGGCGGCTAAGAAAAAGCCTGCTGTTAAACCGGTCATGAAGAAATGCAATAAATTCCTTGTTGTTTTATGAAAATTTACAACTTTGTGATAGAACTTTATGAGTGGCTGGGTTCTGGGATTGGCCAGAGCCGGTCATGTGGACTGCTAACCGTGAACATGAACTTTTTATTATTTCCCATGTGGTTATATTGCACCATTCTTCTGTCCGCTGCACCTTGGGTCGGATCAGTGTCCTCCATAGGGCTCTCCTCGCCCCTCTCTTTACATTTTTTATTTTTTTTTTGAATTATTTTTTTGGGGGGGTGACTTTTTTTTTTTTTTGGGTGTAAGAAGCTCGGCGGGGCAGAGGGGAAAAGGGAAGGGGGGGGCCCGGCTGAACGCGCACCCACACGCACCCCTGGGTGCCCACCTCCGCCCCCGCGCGCCTAGCCGGGCACTTAGACCCGGGGTTTAATTTTTAATTTTTTTTTTCATTATTACCGTATTTTTTTCCCCTATTTTTGGGGCTATTTTTTTTAGATTTTTAAAATTTTTATATATTTTTTTTTATATATATTTAATATATATTTTTCATATATATTTTTCATATATTTTATATATTTTTTAACATATTTTATATATTTTTAAATCTATTTTTATCTATATCTTATATCTATATTTTTAAATCCCACTCCCCCCCCCCCGTCGCCCGCCCCCCAACTTCACCCATATATATATATTTTTATATATATATAATTTATTTTTTTTAAAAGGATGGGGGGGTTCTCGGCGCTGATGGAAGGGCAGAGGGGATTCTGCACCGGGAGCGCTTTTTTTTTGGGGGGGGAAGTCGCTCCCTTGGCCGGGCGAGCGACGGAAGAATCGCCCGCAGGAGCCCCCGGGAGGCAGCGAGGCGATGGACGGCGCTCGGCTCGGGACGAGATTTGTCAGGCAGCAGAGAAAGCCCGGGCTGGTCTCTCCTCACCCAAAATCCCCGCAGAGATGGACGCCAAAAGGTAAGGCAAGAACACCTTTCTCTTCATTTATTATTATATATATATAATATTATTATTATTTTTCTTTTTATCGATGAAAAAAAAAATGTCTTGCTCGAGCTGTTTTTTTTTGTTTTTTTTTTTTTTTTTTTCTGTTTCATCCCCATCTCCTCCTGCCTGGAGAGGAGGAGGTGGTGGTGGCGAGGAGGACGAGGAAAAAAAAAAAAAGAAAAAAAAAAAAAGGGTGGGGTGATGAAGAAGGGAGGTTTTGGGAATGGCTTGAAGCGACAATTTCACCCGAAAATAACGGTTTGGGGTTTGGTTTTGTTTTTTTTTTTTTAATAAAGCGAAGCTTGGAGGCGAGGAAAAGAGAGGAGGGAGCGAGAAATGAAGGTGGAAGGAGAGGGGGAAAGAGAGAAAGAGAGAAAGAGAGAGAGAAAAAGAAATCGAGGGGAGGAAAAGGACGAAATAAAGATAAAGGGGAAGGAAAAAATAAAAAGAAAAAGAGGAAATGGAAACGGGGGAGGCGGGAAGGGAGGGAAAATGAAGAAAAGGAATAGGAACCGGGAAGAAAAAAAAAAAAAAAAAAAAAAAAGGGAAATAACGGAGCCAGGAGGGTAAAAAGCGAAGCCTTGCGAGGTCACCTGGAGGCAGCAGGAGCTGCTTTTCAAACCCACCCAGCCCTTTGTGGGCGGCCGGAGCCTTTGCTTTGCTTCTTTTGGGGTTTTTTCCCTTTTTTTTTTCTTTTTTTTCCTCCCCCTGGCAGAAGCCGGTGCCGGTTTCCTCGCCCTCCAGGCCGAGTTCCCGCGGGGAAAAGTCGCTTTTTGGGGTTTTGCGCCGCTCTCCGGGCTCGTTAGGGACTCGCGCGTGTGTGTGGGTGGGTGGATTTCTTGGATTTCTTGGATTTCTTGGATTTCTTGGATTTCTTGGCGGGGGGAGGGGGGGGCAGGTCGAGGAAATGTGGGAATTAGCGGCTTGAAAAAAAGGAAAAAAAAAAAAGAAAAGGCGACAAAACAACAGCAACAACAAATGATATCAAGCAAAAAAAAAAAAAAAAACACCAAGAAAAGGAGGAGAGAAGGAAAAAAAAAAAATGAATGAAGCCAACCCAGAGAGTGGCGCTCTCATTTGTAATTTGATTTTTTTTTTTTCCTTCTCTCTCCTCAACTCCCCAATGAAGCTGACGTTGGGAAAGCAATCAAGCTCCTCGGGTTTTAATTGCGTTCTGCGGTGCTAAACGCGGCTCGGGGTTTGTTTTGGTTTTTTATTTTTTTCCACTCCCGGGTTCTGCTCCGCTCGCTCTCTCCTTTCACACCCCGAGCCCCCCAAACCTCGCTTTTTCCTTGGCAGGGAAATATTTCCCCGGAGGTGATGTCGGTTTGAATCTCGTTTATTTTACATATATATATATATATATATATTTAATTTTTTTTTTTTCCTCGGTATTTCAAGGCCGGGTTTGAAATGTTTGTGTTAATTGTTAATTAATCGTTACGAGGCGCCGGTTAAATCAGATTTTGGTGGCGGAGCGAGAGGAGATTCGTGGCTCGAGCACAAACCGTTTCATGACGCGAGGGTTTCTCTCATCCCAATAATCGTGCGCGAGGTGGGGGGAAAAATGATCGCCGGTAATAAACAGAAAGACATTTTAAAAAGCGATTCCATCCCCGAACCTGTTACATTTTTTCATCAATCACGGGGCGAGAGGGTTGGGGAAAAAAAAAAAGAAAAAAAACAAAAAATCCGGGTTCCACCTCTTGCTCTCCCTTTCCCCCCTGCCCCAAAGATCTTTTCGAGGTGTTTGTTTTGGTTTGTTTTGTTTTGTTTTTCTATTCGTGTAAGGGATGGAAACAACAACAGCAGCAACAACAACAACAAAATAATAATAATTAGGGAAAAAATAATAATGGAATGCGGGAATTTTATCGCTTTTCTCGCGATTCTCCCGCACACCGCGCGCGCTCAACCACTTGTGGAAGGTTTGGGTTTTTTTGGTTGGATTTTTTTGGTGGTTTGTTTTTCGGTTTTAACCATTTCCCCGCCGCTCGGGGTGAGGCAGAAACCTCACTCTGGGGGGGAGGGGGAGGTGATTTGAGGGGTGTCCCCCCCCCCCAACCATTTGAGGGGGGTCCCCGCCGTGCCCACCCCGCCGGGTGGGTTTGGAGCGGAGGGAAGGAGAAAATCCTCCCCCGGCCCATTCCCCGCCGTCTGCTGCCATCTACCGTCAGCGGCGGCCCCGGCCTCCGGGGGGTCCCGGGGGGTCCCGGGGGGTCCGGGGGGTCCGGGGGGGGCTCCCCAAACCCTCAGCCCCTTCCCAAGGGGGTCCCCAACCCGCTTCTCCCCGAGGCGCTGACCCCCCCCGGGGTGGTCTCGGCTCCACCTGCGGCCCCGCCCGGGCTGGCAGCGCGGATTTTGGGGGGTCCGGAGCATCCCCCCCCCCCCAAAAAAATCCTCCAATGGCTCAGCGCCGCGTCCCTGGGATGCTGCGGGGATGCGGGGTGGGAGAGGAGAGGTCAGAGGGGGGCGAGGAGGTGGCTTTGGCATTAAAAATAATAATAAAAAAAAATTAAAAAAAAAAAAAAGAAAGAAAAATTAAAAAAAAAAAAAAAGAAAGAAAAAAAGGGGGAAAAGCCCCTAAAATAAAATATGAAATTTAATGAAATAAAATGAAATAATAAAATGAAATAGAAGGGAATGAAATGAAATAAAACGGAATGAAACGGAATGAAAGAGAATCCAAAGGGAATGAAACGGAATCCAAAGGGAATGGAAATAAAAGGCCGAGGAGCTTTGATTCCTCTCTGCCCGGCTGTGGCCACTCGGGGCTCTGGCCGGGGGGTGTCCGGGGGGGCCCGAGGTGGTTGCTGGGGACGGGGGCAGACCAGGGGTCACTTTTAAGTTACTGTAGGCTCCGCGGGGACAATGCCCGCCTGTGATTTTAAAAAGGTTCCTCTCTCCCTCTCCCTCCCTTCCTCCCTCCCGCTCGTTTTCTCCCTTCTCGTTTTCTCCTTCTGCCACCCAGTTTCCTGGCAACTGTTTGGGTCTGGAATAATTCTGGGGGGTTTTCTTTGGTTTGTTGGTTTTTTGGGTTTTTTTTGTCCCCCCCTCTCCCCAGAAAGCGCCGCGCTGGGAGACTCTGGGGTGGCGGGGAGGGTGGGAAAAAAAAATAAATTAAAAAAAAAAAAAAAGGGCAAAAGGAGGTGGGGGGGAAAGAAAAGTTTCTCTCTTCGGAGCAGCACCAGCCGTGATTGAGTTGTTCCGTGCGGTAATTCCGAGTCACACCAGCCCCGGCTGGCTCCCCACACCGTTCCATCCCCCCTCCCCTCCCCAGGAGTTGTTTCCGCGGAAATATTCGGCTCCGGGCAGATTTGGGTTCCCTCCATGTCCCCTTCTCCCCCCTCCTTCCCCCCTCCCCTCTTTTTTTCTTTTTTTTTTTTTTTTTTTTTTTTTTTTTTTTTTTTTTTTATTATTTTCTTGTTAATAATTAGCCGCCCTCCTTAATGGAACAATGGTAAATTATTATTGCTCCTTTGCCGAGCTGCCATTAACAAGGTTATTATGCACTGCACGGGAAGTCAGGTAAATTAAACTTCAATTGCTGGAAATTAAGTTTCAGGCGGTTTTGCGCCCGGAGAGAGGGGATTTATTTATATATATATTTATTTTTTTTAATTTTTTTTTTCTTTTAACACCTTCGGGGCTCGTTGTTTGAAACGCTCCCCAGCCCGCAGCTCGGGTTTGTTTTTCCGAAGCGATTTTGGGTGTGCAGGAGCGTCGCGGGGCAGGGCTCAGCTGCCGCCAATGGGTTTTTTTTGTGGTTTTTTTTTCCTTATGTCTGAGTTCCAAGAACAAGGGGTTATTTCAAACCGCTCCCCGCGCTCCTGCCTTGACTTTATGGCCGCAATAATTCCCCTCGGTGGGGGAAACCCCCGCTGCGTTCTCACTTCAGAAGGGTCGGGAATTCCAGCTCCCCGTGAAAAAAAATAAAAGAGAAAAAAAAATTAAAAAAAAAAAGGGGGGGGGGAAAGAAACCCCCGCTTTTAATTTTTTTTTTAATTTTTATTTTTATTGGAAGCAACCGCAGTGAACTTTCCACCGCCCAAGCCCTGAGCGGCTCCAGCTCTCGCACAAGCCCCGCTCTGTTCTGTTGGGCCTGGCGAAATATTTGGGTGTTGGTTTTAATCCCCTCCTCATCCCCTCTGCTCTGCTGGGGCTGCGGGCCAGGAAACGCCAAAGAAAAAAAAAAAAAAAAAAAGAGAGAGAATCCGGGACCAGAAAACTTGTCCATACCCTAAATACTTCTCTTTATCTTTATTTATGCCCTGGCGCTTGAGTGATGCCTGTCAGGCGGGGCTCAGTCTGCTCCTGCACCTTCTGCTGCCTCCCCGCTTTTATTGCTCCTCCTCGCCAGACCTGGCTCTATTTTATTTTATTTTATTTTATTTTATTTTATTTTATTTTATTTTATTTTATTTTATTTTATTTTATTTTTATTTTTATTTTTATTTTTATTTTTATTTTATTTTATTTTATTTTATTTTTTATTTTTATTTTATTTTGTTTTATTTTATTCTATTCTATTCCATTTTATATTTTATTTTATTTTATATATTATTTTATTTATTTATTTAATTTTTATTTTATTTTATTTGGAGAGGGGGCTTTCTTTTTTTGGGGGGAGGAGACGAGGCCCAAATCTGATTAAAGACGAGCCCGGTTTAACTTCAGGGCTGCCGTCCGAGCCCTTCTTGCTCCCTTCCAAAATAAATAATTTTGAGGCGCCCAAACTAAATAAAAATTGGCCAAAGCCGCCTCAGGTTTCCTCGGGACTCGGTGGAAATTTTAAATTCCCTCTTTCAGACCCCTCTCGGCCGGGGGGAATAGAAAAAACCACCCCGCGCGCCGAAGCGCTCAATCCTGGGAGATTTAGTGCACGTTAAGCCCTGGGCTCGTATTTAAATGTATCATAGGTGGCAAATCAATTACACCGCGGGCCTGACCCTCAGGAAGATGAAAACTATGACAGGCTTTGGGGGTTTTGGGTTTTTTTTTTTTCTTTTTTTTTTTTTTTTTTTTTTTTTTTTTTGGTGGGTTTTTTATGGGTTTGGATTTTTATTTTTTTTCCCCACCCCGGGAATTAGGTTTTCCCCCTTTTTTTTCCTGTCCCGAGTAACCCATCGGTAGGGTGGTGAGAAGGAAAAAAAAAAATAAAAATGAATTTATTTTATTTTATTTGTTCCCAGCAACGCGCCGTTAGCCAGCGGCCAGCTTCAATTAGCGCGGTTTATAATTTTCTGTTCAAAGCCAGCTCGTCCCGACTCCGCAAAGAGTTTCAACCACAAATTATCATAACCAGCAGCCACCGCGAGATTTTTTTTTTTTTTCCGCTTTTCTCGGCCCTTTCTCAAAACTCTTTCCAGGGATTTATTGGCAGAGCAGGCTCCGGGAGCGCAGGAAAAAAAAAAAAAAAAAAAAAAACAAGAAGGCAAACATTTATTTTTTTATTATTATTTTTTTCCCCCGGCTATCAGGACATCCCCATTTCTCTGCCCCCCAAAAAAATTTGCATGCGGGGGCTGCTCGCTCCTGATAATCGCCGCGGTTTGGTTTTTTGGTGGTTTTTTTTTGTTTGTTTTTTTTTTTGCAGAGCCACAAAAATTGCGCAACTCCTCAACTGGATGGAGCGCCGGGCTCCTGAGAAGCTGCTCAGCCTCTCCACCCGGCCCTTGCTTGGTTTTTTAATTTTTTTTTCCCTTTTTTCCCCTTCTCCTCTTCCTCTCTACTCATCATTCCCTGTCGATTTGTTTTTAATTTTTTCCCCTTTTTTTAATTTTCCCTTTTTTTAATTGCCCTTTTCTTTAATTTTCCCCTTTTTTAACTGCGCTTTTTTTAAAATTTTCCCTTTTTTAATTAATATCCCCCTTTTTTATTTCATTTTCCTTTTCATTTTCCCTTTTTTTAAACCCCCCCCCCACTTTTTTAATTTCCTCCCTTTTTAAATTTTCCTTTTTTTTTTTTAAATCCCTTCTTTAAATTTCTCCCCTTTTATTAATTTTCCTTTTTTTATTTTTTTTTATTTTCCTTTTTTTAAATTTTTTTTTTCCCCCTTTTCCCCTGGCCAGCTCGAGTCCCGTTCCGCAAACAACAAAAGGGGGAAAACTCCGCAAGAACAAATCTAAAAAATCTCTCACTCCGGGGTGGGGGGGAGCGGATGGAAAACCACTTCCTCCGCCTGGAATTTCCTGGAATTCTCAGGATTGCGTCCGCGGGGCCGAGATCTCCATCGGCAGCGCGGAACGATCTCGGCCCGGCCGCTGCAAACGCGGGGTTGGAAATGAATTAAGCGGGAATAAAAAGCCGGCCGGGCTTTGCGCGGAGGCACTGGCGGCCGCGGGAGGTGTAATCCCAGATTTGTGGCGCCCACAATTCACAGACCGCCAGGTATTCCAGCCCCCCCGGCCCGGGAGGGACAGATGGTTACAAATTCGGACAGGAAGCGAGCGCTCGATAAAACCATCGCGGGCGGGTGGGTGCTGCTGGGGGTGATTTAGGTGGATTTTCCTTCCTTTTTTTCTTATTTTTTCTATTTTTTTTAAATTTTTTTTTTTAATTTTTTTTGTTGTTTTTGGCGGCGTCTTTCTGCTGCTGCTGCGGCTTTGGTTTTCCCCCTTGAAAAGCCTCTCCAAAAAAAAAAAAAAAATTAATTAAAAATAAATTGAAAGTGGCGAGTAAAGCTTCAACCCCCCCACCAGCGAGGGGTGCGGGGGGATGCCCCACAGGTAAAGCCAAGCGAGGAAATCCGGGCCAGAGACGGGAGAGGCCAAAAAAAAAATTAAATTAAAAATAATTTTAAAAAAATCCAGAGCAAAGTGGAGCTTTCAGGGTGACGGAGACTTTCGGTGTTACCCTTTGAGGGGGTTTAAAAAAAAATAATAAAAAAAAATAAAATAAATCGGTGTTTTGTGGTGGGAACGCGGAGCCCGCGCAGGGATCGCTCCCTGAACGCCCCCACCCCCGCCCGCCCGCGACCCCCGGGTGGGTGAGGATCGATAAACTCCGCTCCCCAGCCTCATCCCCGGCTCATTTTCAGCCATAAAAGGTCGGGCGTGGGTCTGGTATTAACAAAAAAAACGCAAGAGGGCACAATGCGGTGCCGGCCACCGGAGGAGAGCGGGTTTTAGCTAAAGGGAGAGCGGAAATATTTCCATTTTTTTTTCTTTTTTTTTTCTTTTTTTTTTCTTTTTTTTTTTTTTATTTTTTTCCCATTTATCTCCCGAAACGCGGAGCTTTTGCGGCACCGAGGGGAAAAAATTAAAAAAAAAAAAAAAAAAAAAGAAAAAGAAAAAGAAAAAGAAAAAAAAAGAGCGGAAAGATGCGGCGGAGGCAGAGCGAAGGTCGGGCTCGAGCTTTGCCGAGCGGGGAGTGCTAATTGACGGTAATTAAGGCAAAGCGCGGAGAGAGTGAAGTTGTCAAAACCGATTTCTCCTCGCGGAGCGAACCCAAACCGCTGGCGGCGGCGGGGTCTCCTCCTTCGGCAAACTTCTCACAACAACAACAACAACAAAAAATCCCCAAAACTTTTAATTCCGCATTTCCGCCCCCTTCTCCCCCCCCCCATTTCACTGAACTCGGACATTTCAGGGCAAACCCGAGGGGTTCAAGTTTGGCCAGCGCCAGTAATTAACTTTTTCCTTTTCTTTTCTTTTCTTTTTTTTTTTTAATTTTCTTTTCCTTCCCCCTCTCCTCGCCCTTCCAGCGGGTGTCCGCACGGGGTTGTTTTTGGCTTTTTTTTTAATTATTTTTGAGGTGTAAATAGAAAGCTTCAGGCGCTCGCAGGGCTGAACACGGGCGCTCCACACCCCCGCGCCGAGCTCCGGGGGAGGGAGGGAGGAAGAGGAGGGGAGGAGGAGGAGGAGGAGGAGGAGGAGGAGGGGGGAGCGCACGTTTATTTATTGATGAAGCTCGCAGCGCGCCGGGAGAAGGTTTCTTTTCGGGCAGATATTCGCTATTTGGTTAAGGGGGTGCCTTTCTGTTGTTTAAAAGGGAGGGGGAGAGGAGGAGGGGGGTTTGTTCTTGGGGGTCCCTGGTGCAATCTCGGCCCCTCATGGGTGCTATTTTGCAACCTCAGGCGCCTGCTATTGGTCAGCCCGCGATCAGATGGTTGTATTTCCTTGTGTCCCTCGCTGGCACCACGCCATCTCCCTTCAGCTAAAACCCAATCTCCGATATCCCACTAATAGCTAAACCACTTGGACTATAAAACATACAACAAATCATAAAAAGCCCGGGGTTCGCGAGCGGAAAAAAAAAAAAAAAAAGAAAAAGAAAAAAAAAAGAAAAAAAAAGGAAAAAAAAAAAAAAAGAGAAAGGACGGCAACGACAACAAACCAAACCGAAAAAAAAAAATAATAATAATCCCAAACAAACCAAACAAAACAGAAAAAAAACCCCCAACCAAAACAACAACAACAACAACAACAAAAAGAGAAAACGGGGCGGGGGGAAAAATCCTCTTTCTCTCTCTCTGTGCGTCTCCTTTCCGATGAGTTCTTATTTTGTCAACTCGACCTTCCCGGTGAGCCTGGCGGCGGGGCAGGAGCCCTTCCTGGGCCAGCTCCCGCTGTACCCCTCGGGCTACGCGGATCCTCTGCGGCACTACCCCGGCACCTATGGAGCCCCGGGCGGGCAGGAGAAGGGCTACACCTCCTCTCCTTACTACCAGCAGAGCAACGGAGCTTTCGGCGGCCGCTCCTCGGCCTGCGACTACGGGCCCGGCGGTTTTTTCCGCGAGAAGGAGCCGGCCTGCGCGCCCCCCGGCCTGGACGAGGCGCCCTTCGGCGCCGAGGCGCGCAAGGCGGACTGCGCGCAGGGCAAGAGCGCCTTCGGAGAGAGCGAGGAGCAGAAGTGTTCCGCGCCCGTTTACCCCTGGATGCAGCGGATGAACTCTTGCAATAGTGAGTTTTGTTGGTTTTTGTTTTTTGCTCTTTTCCACAGAAATAAATGCGGGAATCTCCTCCCTCCTTCTCACCCCCCACCCCACCCCCCCCTCTTTTTTTTTTTTTTTTTATTTCTCTTATTTGTGAGCGCCGGGGAGAGAGAGAGCGAGCGAGGGGAGCCGGAGGAAGGTTCTGACTTTTAGAGCCCGAAACTTCCAGCGGGGAGGGGGGGGGAGTGGGGGGGAAACACCAAAAAACTTGGGCGACTTGAGAGGCTCCCGAGCACGCTCCCAAAACTTCCCAGCGCTCCCGAGGTTTTCCCCCCCACCCCGCTCCGTCCCAAGCTCGAAACTTTTAAACCCCAAAACTCCATTTCTGCCCCCCCTCCCTCCCTTTTTTTTTTTTTCATCCCAAACCGCCCCCCCTTCTGTTTTATTTTTTTTATTATTATTTATTTTTTCCTTTTTTTTTTTTTTGGTTTTGCCACATTCCAGTTTGCGTGTCACTCAGCGACAGCGATTTGTCTCTGTCTCTGCCCCACACGCGCAGGCAGAGATATCTTTTCCCAATCAGATCTGGATGACTTTACACGCGCACACACACACAAACACACACGCGGCCCCGAGCCGCACCCCCGCGCAGCTCCCGCTCCCTCTCCCTCTCCCTCCCCGAGCCGGAGTTAAATGATATTTTTTAAAAAAAAAAAAAGTGTTTAAATGCTTGAAGGCAGGCCGGTTGCATTTTTAATGCCGCTCGCACTTAATGAAAAGTCTGCCTGGGGAAGGTTTTCCTTATTTTCCACCCCCCCGCCCCTCTCCCCTTACCCTCTGTGATATATGGCTTCTTTAAGTGCTGCTTCCTCAATCAGAATGATAACAACAATAAAAGAAAAAAAAAAGAATAAAATAAAAAAGAAGATAAGTGAGGGGGGTGGGGGAGGAGGAGGAAGAAGAAAAATAATAAAAGCCTCCCCGCTCTCCATCCCTCGGTGTTTAGATGCATTTGATGCCTTTTAAGCCCCAAATTGATGTCCATTAGCGCGGGGGACATCAAGCGCTGTGTCCTCTCTAATGCGGACTTTGGGCGGATCGATTCACTTCATTATCGCTTAAACGCCGCGATCCATCCGCCCGGGCCGGCCGGGCAGGGAGGGCAGGGAAAGAGGGGGGCTCGGGAACACCTTGCCATCCCTCAGCCCGGAACGAGATGGATCTCGCCCCGTCTCTCTCTCTCTCTCCTCTCCCGGCTTTAACCCCCCCCTGCCCGGCTGCGCGCCCGCGGAGCCTCCGCGGGGGATGCTCCGAGCGCTCCCGGCTCCTCCTGGAGCTGCCCCAAAGCTTTGGGGCAAAAAACCCCCAAACCTCGGGCTTCTTTCCCATCCCCCTCCCTTCTATTCCCCCCCTTATTTCGCCCTCTTGTTGTTTCCTATTTTTTTTTATTTTTATGTGCGATTTTTATTATTTTACGGGTATTTTTTGTTATTATTATTATTATTATTATTATTATTATTATTATTATTATTATTTTATTTTTTTTTCCTGCGGGCCTCGCAGGTTCTTCCTTCGGGCCCAGCGGGCGCCGAGGCCGGCAGACCTACACCCGCTACCAGACTCTGGAGCTGGAGAAGGAATTTCACTTCAACCGCTACCTGACCCGGCGGCGCCGCATCGAGATCGCGCACTCGCTCTGCCTGACCGAGCGCCAGATCAAGATCTGGTTCCAGAACCGCCGCATGAAGTGGAAAAAGGAGAACAAACTGCTCAGCTCCGCGCAGCTCAGCGCCGAGGAGGAGGAGGAGAAAGCGGCCGAGTGAAACTGCCCGCGGGCAGAAAACAAACAAACAAACAAACAAACAACCACAAAAAAAATCCCCCCCCCCAAAAAAAAAAAAAAAAAAAAAAAAAAGGAGGGAAGAAAGGGGTGAAAATGATAAGCGCGGTGGTTAAAAAGTGCAAAAAAAAGCGATTTAAAAAAAAAAATATAAATTGGGTTTAGGGAAGGGAGTGTGAGAGGCGAGAGGATGAGGGGGGTGTGTGTGGGGGGGTGTGGGCTGGTTGAGGCCGCAGCCAAAAAGTTCGGGCCGCCAACGCCCTGAGCTCGAATTTCCTGTGAATTTGTCCAAAAAGGAACAGAAAAGAACCACCAGCACCCCCCCGCTAGACACACAGAAATCAGGCTTCTGCTCGCGTTTTGGATTTTTTTGTTTTTCCCTTCCCACACCTCCCCTTCCCTCCCTCTTCCCCCCTCCTCGCCTCTAGACACGAAATGGAATAATGATGATGATAATAATAATAATAATTAAAAAGTGGAGAGATGGAGAGAGAGAGAGAGAAGGAGGGAGAGAAAGGGAAAGAGAAGGAAAAAAAAAAAAAGGAAAAAAAAAAGAAAAAAAAAAAGGACTCCTAGCCGTGTTTCTACCCTTGGTGTCACTGTTAGTAATCTGCTAACTCTTGTATTTAATGGAAGTGCTGCAATATTTGTCATTTGGGGTGTTCATTGTCCTAATTTTGTAAAAAAAAATGGTTCATGCACGGTTGACATAAGTTGGGTCGTTTTGTTGGTTTGTTGTTTTTTTTTTTTTAATTCTCCCTATTTTTAAACTTTTTTTTTCCTCTCCTTTGGTAAATTAATCAAGCCCTGGGGTTCTTTGTAATTAGTTGGGGGTTTTTTTGGGGGGGAGGTGGTTTTGTTGGTTTTTTTTTTTTTTAGTTTTAATTTTTTATTTTTTAAAAGGAAAAAAAAATCTACTGAAAGAACGAGTACTACCTACCAGGCTGAAAAAAAAAAAAAGACAAAAAAAAAAAAAAAAAAAAAAAAAAAGAAGCGACAACACCAGAAAGTTCTATTTTATTAATTTTTTTGTACGTGTTGTGATTTGGAGTTTGTCTTAGGTATGAACATGGAATTCTCTAATAAAAGCCAAGTCTTCGATCCCACCCGCACACCCCCTTCCCCTGTCATCATTAGCGCTGCTTTTATGACCATTTTTCCCCTTTTCCAGGGGGATTCTGGAGGAGCAGAGCCTTGAAAAGGAGATTTTTGGGGGTTTTTTTGGGTTTTTTTTTGCTCCTCTCCGGGTGACAATATCTCCTAATCGGCCAGGACCAGCAGCTCGCAGCGCACGGAAGTTACAGTGCAGAGATAAATCTGATTTTCCCTCTTTTTATTCTTTTTTTTCCCCTTTTGGTCTAATCTTAACTGGAAACCCTTTCACCAACAGCATTTCCTGGCTGACATTTCTGCCTTTAGCCCCGCTCTTTCTGTCTCTTTTTATTAATTTTTGGTGTGGTTTTTTTTTTGTTTTGTTTTTTTTGGGGTTTTTTTTGTTTGTTGGTTTGGTTTTTTTGGGGTTTTTTTTTGGTTGTTACAGTACCAAGAGTTATGACGAAACGCCGTCCCATCTCCGCAATAAATCAAGGAAACGGGCAAAAAAAAACCTGCGCTCCTCATTTATCCACCCAAGATACCTAACGTTTGCTGCCCGGCACCTTTCAAACATCTGCTGCCTTGATTTCGAAGAGAAATGTGGCCAAAAAAAAAAAAAAATTTTAAAAAATAAATTTCCTGGATTTCCAGGGAGTTTATCCCCCGAAAAAAAAAAAAAAAAAAAAAAAAAGTATATATATATAAAAAAAATTCTCAGCCTGAGGAACATGAGCGTCCATTTAAAATGGAAAAAAAAACTAAAAAAAAAAAGTGGGGAAATTCTGACTGAAGCTCTTTGGAAAGGGCAGATTTTTTTTTTAAATTTTATTTTATTTTCTCTCGCGAGCGTCGCCAGTGGCTCCTTGGCTTGGCTGGGGATGGGACGGGGGGAAAAGGTTTTGTGCTCCTCGGAGAGAAGCCCCCGACTTTTCCCTGCCTTTTGTGGGGGGAATGGAATGAAAAAAAAAAGGAGGATTATTTATTTTATTTTATTTTCATCTGCTGGCGGTGGGTTTGGGGCTGGAATCGAGGCCGATTTTGGGGGGGAAAAGGCGAGGAGGGAGCATCTCCTGCCCCCCATCCCCAGCAGGAACCCCCTCGCTGGGAGCGCCTCTCCCCCCTCCACGCCACGAGCCGCTTTTAATGTCAGTCACTTTTAAAATCAATTCATGCAGAAGCTTCACAGCTGTAGGACATTTACTATTATTGCCACGCTTTTCATTGCCCGTAATTATTATAATTATATGTCACTTTCAATATGGCGCATAATTCCCAACGAGTTGCAGGCGAGTTGCGCACGAAATTCCTGAAGTGCCTTGGAAGGAAAAGGGGAAAAAAAAAAAAAAGGGAAGAAAAAAAAAAAACAGAACAAACCAAAACAAAACAAAAAGAAAAAGGAGAAAAGGAGACAGAGAAAAGAGAAGAAGGAGAGAGGGGGAAAAAGGAAAGCAATGCCTGAAAGAGCTCAGCTCTTTCCCAACCTTTCCCCCAGTTTCAGAGCGCTTTTGCTCCCCAATATCCCTGCAGGTCAACAAACGGGAAGGAAAAAAAAAAAAACAAAAAACCCTCAAGGCTCAGAGAGGACGTGGAAATTCTCAGCAACAGGAGCGCCCTGAACAGCAACGCTCTCAAACCATTCCCACCGGCCGGATTTTGCCTCTTTTTTCCTTCCTCCCACCCATTTTTTTTTCCCTTTCAGGGTGGTTTTTTTTCTTTTTTTTTTTTTTTCTTTTTTTCCCCCCGTTCTCCAGAAGGAAGGTGCGAGCTCCTGGCTGCCTCCAAAGAGAAGCGAAGCCACCTCGGCTGCCCCGGCGGGAACAACGCGGTGGAGGAGAAACCAACCAAGCAACCAACCACCCACCCACCCGGCAAAACCCATCACCCGCACGCTCCTGGTCACCCGCACCCCGCTTTTCCCAACTTTCCGGACACCCAGCGCCAACCTCACCCCAAAAACTCGGACGCCACAAGCCCCCCCCAAAAAAAAGCTTCTCCACCAGCAGGACGCGCCGCGCCCTCTCCTCGCTCCGCTATTATTAATAATAATTATTATTATTTTTAAAGAAAACCTCAATGAAAGCCAAGCGGGGGTGAAGATGATTTTTTTTTTTGGAGGGGGGGGTTGAGTGGTGTCGCCCCTCCCCCCCCCAAAAAAATATCGCCCCCCCCCCCAAAAAAAAAAAAAGAATTGCGGTGCGGCGGCGCGGCCGGCAGGTGGCGCGCTCCGCCCAGGCGGGGGGCGATGGCGGCGGGCGGATTTTGGGGGGCGACTTCGGGCCTTGGGAAGAGCGGCTCCGGCGCTCGTCATTATTTGTAACCATAGAGCATGAATTACCTCTTGAGGTCATCAGTGAGAATTTACGACTGGTCAACAAAAGCACGTGACGCCCCGAACGCAGCCCCCCCCCCCCCCACCCTCCCCACCCCCCCCCCCCCCCCCCATATTTGGCCGCGTACATAGCAAAAACGAAGTACAGTGCGTTGCTATAATTCATTAATACATCATAAATCGTCAAGCACGGGGGTTATAACGACCACGAGCCACAAATCAAGCCCTCCAAAATAACCCAAATGAGCTCTTACTTTGTAAACTCGTTCTCAGGGCGCTACCCAAATGGCCCCGACTATCAGTTACTAAATTATGGGACCGGCAGTTCCATGAACGGTTCTTACAGAGATTCAAGCACCATGCATTCCAGCTCTTATGGCTACAACTACAATGGGATGGACCTTAGCATCAACCGCTCAGCCTCCTCCGGCCACTTCGGGGCTGTTGTGGGCGAGAGCTCCCGCGGTTTCCCTTCTCCAGCTCAGGAGAGCAGGTTTAGACAGGCGTCCAGCTGCTCCTTATCTTCTCCCGACTCCCTGCCCTGCTCCAACAGCGAGAGCCACGGCGGCAAACCCGCCCCGTCCCCCTCCGAGCCGGCTCCTTCTGCCAGCGCCACCGCCACCAACACAAATTTCACAGAACTAGACGAGACCAGCGCGTCCTCGGGAGCCGACGAGGGCACTCCAATAAGCAGCAGCATCCCCCGAGCGCAGGCAGAGCCCATCGCCACCTCCACGGCAGCGACAGAAGGGCAGGCACCTCAGATATTCCCTTGGATGAGGAAACTTCACATTAGCCATGGTACAGCTACTTCTATGCTTTTGGGGGGTTTTTTTGGGTTTTTTGGGGGGTTTTTTTTGGGTTTTTTTTTTCCTCCTTCTTCCCCCCCGCGTCGTTGTCGTTGTTTATTTTTTACCGCACAACCCCCCCCCCCATCCCACAGACCCCTCCCCAGCCGCTCCTTTGCTCTTTTTCTCTCCTGGTTCTTTCTGGGTTTTTTTCCCTCCTTTCCACCTTTTTTTTTTTTTTCCCTCCTCTCCCCCCCACCCCCCCAGCCTCACTCTCTTCTCTTTTTTTTTTTTTTTTTTTTTTTTTTTTTTTTTTTTTTTTTTTTCCCTCTCTCCTTCCTTTTATTCCGCCGGGGCGCTTTGATCAGAATCTCAGCTATTTATTGCTTTTGTATTTCTCGCTCTAAAGCTGCCTCTGGCGCCTGGCAAGGGGGGAAATCTCTGTCTGTTTGTGGGGAGGGGGGCGATTTTATTTTAATTTCGCTCTCCTCGCCGCCAAACGGGGGGGGGTTTAATTTTTTTTTTTTTTTTATGCTCTTAGCTCGGTGGGAGAAGGTAATTTAAAAAAATATCGAGGCCAGGGGGGTTGTTCCTCGGTGCGTGGGGAGGGTGGAAAGGGAAGAATTGACCATTAAAATGGCATTATAGGCACAGATGGGGCTCGCAGCCCTGTCCTGCTCGGATTTTCTGGGTTTATTCCTGACAATCCGCCCTTGACAACCTCACCCCCCCAAAAAAAAAAAAAAAATCACGGGGAAGGAAGAGGCAGCCCTCCCCCCCAAAAAATAAAATAAATAAATCTCCCTCTCTTCTTAATTCCCGGTTTTCTGCTGGAGAAAAGAGAGCGGCACCAGAGCTGCCAAGAGCCCCAGGAACACCCAGGCGGGAGAGGGGAAAAAAAAAAGGAAAAAAAAAAAAAAAAAAGAAAAAGAAAAAAGGAAAAAAAAAAAAAAAAAAAAAAGGGCCGAGATTCCCAGCGCTCGCTTCCCGCAGTTAAATTCTGGATCTCGAGTCGGGAATGTCGGGTCTGGAGGGGCCAAGGGTGGGGGGTTTTACACGTGTGAGGTGGGGAGGGGGGGGGGTGGGAAAAAAAGAAGGGGGGGGGGAGAGGAGCGAGGGGGGGGTTGGGAATTGGGAGCTTTTCAATATTTGACCTCGGGTTAAAAAAAAAAAAAAAAAAAAAAAAAAAAAGGTAAAAATACCTTTAAAATCAAATAATAATAATAAAATAAAAAATATATATATATAAAAGTAACTAAGGGGAGCAGAAGGAGCAAACGCAAACCCCGCTGTTGTCCGTGTTACCCAGACATGACTGGACCAGACGGGAAGAGGGCGAGGACAGCGTACACTCGCTACCAGACCCTGGAGCTGGAAAAGGAATTCCACTTCAATCGGTATCTCACCCGCAGGAGGAGGATAGAGATCGCTCACGCGCTCTGCCTCTCCGAGCGCCAGATCAAAATCTGGTTCCAGAACCGGCGGATGAAGTGGAAGAAGGATAACAAACTGAAAAGCATGAGCTTGGCCTCGGCGGGCAGCGCCTTTCAGCCCTAAAAACCCCCCCAGGAGGCAGCAGCCAGGAGAGAGGGGGAAAAAAATAAAATAAAAAATAAAAGATAAAAGAAGAAGAAGATGATGATGGTGATGATGAAGAAGAGGAGAAAATTTAAAAAAATAATTAAAAAAAGCGCAACAACCCAACGACAAAAAAAAAAACAACCAAAAAAAAACAACAAAACCAACACAAAAACCTGAGTGAATAATAATAATAATAATACAAAAAAGGAAATAAATGAATGGCCGCAGATCTTTAGTTTTGGAGTACTGTACAGTGAGGCACCTTCTGTTCGGCATGTGGTTCATTTCTCCTCCAAACCCAGCTCCTGGTTTTGGTACCGTTTATCCCGGGACTCAGCTCCTGTCGTGTTCCCTTTCGGAGGGTTGGGGGTGGTTTTTTTTGTTTGTTTGTTTGGGTGTTTTTTTTTTTAATTAATTAAATTTTATTTCCAGCTGCTCCTCCTGCTCTCGTTGTTCCTCTAAATGTCTGTGTCCGTGCTCTCTTGATGCTTTCTGGAAAGCTAGCATGTGTTCTGTGAGCCCTTTGAATGTTATAACTTATTTATAAATCGAGGACAGATACCGTTGTTGGTTTATTTGTTGGGATTTTTTTTTCCCCTTTTCCCCTTCCCCCCTCGCCCCCTTTTTTTTTTTTTTTTTTTTTTTTTTAATTTTTTTTCCTGAGTTTACTGCTCTTGGGTGAGTTCTTCTCTGCCTAAGAGAAAATCGGGGGTTCCTGCACTAAAAAAAAAAAAAAAAAAAAAAAAAAAGGTCTTAAAAAAACCTAACAAAAATGTAAAAAAAAAAAAAAAAAAAAAAAAGGGAAAAAAAAAGAAAAAAAAAAAAAAAAAGCAGCTCTTGTATCTTTCTGTCTTAAAATTGTCCAAGTCTGTGTTTTAGTCCAAACTCCGGGCCGGGATTTCTAATCCCAGCCTAATTCCGAGGCGTACTCTTAGACGTGGGTGAACTTCACTATCAAAAAAATAACAACAACAACAACAACAACAATAAAATAATAGAGAAAAAAAAAAAGGGGGGGGGGAAAAAAAAAGAGGGAAAAAAAATAATATAAAATGTCTAAAAAAAGCGAGAGACCGACGCTGGAGTGCTCTGATGTTTGTAAATATTTAGAAATCTTTCTGCCGTGAGTAATAGCCGGGTGGTAGTGGGCAGAGTGAATGCGGTGTTCTGTGTAAAAATGGCATCTGTCATGTCTAGCAGCCTGGTAGTTCTTGGCCAAGAAGCTTTTTTTGTATTTGTTTGTAGCTTTACTCGAAGTCAAATAAACGTTTCTTCCCCCCCCCCCCGACTCGCCAAGGCTCCCAGTCGCGTTTTTCATCCCACACACACACAACCCCCCCCGAAAAACCCCCCGAAATTGGCCAAAAGCAGCTGCTCAGCCTCAGGAAAACGCCTGAAAAATCCCCCGAAATCTCCTCGAAATCTGCTAAAAATCTCCTCGAAATCTCCTCGAAATCTCCTCGAAATCTCCTCGAAATCTGCTAAAAATCTCCTCAAAATCTCCTCAGAATCTCCTCAGAATCTCCCCGAAATCCCGCCCGGGATGCGGACGCGCCCTCCCCGCGCTCGGTCACCCCCAAAGCCGCCCGGATCCCCCCCAAAACTCCCCCCCTTCCCCAGCAGCCCAAAGCGCTTCCGAGTCCCCCAAGTTACAGCAGCACCGCTCCCGAGGCTTTTTTGGGGGTTTTTTTGTTTTTTTTTTCCTCCCTCCCACCACCCCCCAAACTCTCCCCGGGGCGGATTCCCCGAGAGTTTTTGGGGATGCTCAGAAAGCAAAAAAAAAAAAAACCAAAAAAAAAAACCCAAAAAAAACAACCAACCCACAAAAAAACCCCCAAACAAGCAAACAAAAAAATAAATAAAGATGAAAAAATTCCCATTTTAAACGCCAGAGGTACCAAGGCCAGGTCCCTGCTGCGCCCCGGGAGGATCCCAGCGCGGATTTGCTCCGGCAGGATTCTCCCGAGCTCGGACATCTCTGAGCTAAAGCCGAGCTCTGGGCTGAGTTTTTATTTTATTTTATTTTTTTTTACCTCTCGGTCCCCTTGGCTCAAGCTGGAAATCGCGGCTCCTGCTCCCCCCACCCCACCCCCCCTCCGCGCCCAGCCGCGGACACTCGGACACCGAAATTTGCCCAAATTTGCCAAATTTGCCACTCGGCTACCCGGGGGGGGGATGGAGAGGGGAGGTGGGGGGGGGGGGGGGGGCAAAAAAAAAAAATTAAAAAAATAAAAATAAAAACGAGAGAAGCGAGAAAAGCTGGGTCTAAAGTCGAGTTTAGCGCGACGCCTCTGCCCGCAGCGCCTCGGCAGCGCTCTGCTGGCAGCGAGAAAAGTCGGAGCTTGGGACTTACCAAACTTAATCCCTCGCACTGTTTGGGTACTTCTTAAGTGACTTTGAGAGGGAGGTGAAGTGGGCTCTCAGATCCCAAACCATTTGCTCGCCTTCCCCTTTGGTAAATTTGTTATTTGGTTGGTTTTTTTTTTTTCCTTTTCTTGCCTTTTTTTTTTTTTTTTTCTTTCCTCCCCTATATATATATACATAATAATAATTTTTTTTTTTTTTTTTTTTTTTTTTTTTTTTTTTTTTTTTACCAATAGCCAACTCTACCAAAAGTGGGGATGACATTTCGATGTCAAATGGATTAGAGGGGGGGTTTTATCTCGAAGTTAGATCGTAAAAATCGCCCAGACCTCAGGCAGATACCCCGCTCACTGGCTCTCAAAAGTCACGTGAGGTCCATAAAGTTAGTTTTATGTTTTGGGGAGTTGACAATGTACAATATATTTCACATTCTCGAGAATGTTAAGTGACACTTTTAACTGCTGGCTTTGGCTGGCGAGGGGCAGCGCTGGGGTGAGCGCTTTTTCCAGATGAGAGGGGAGGAAAAAACCTCGCGATGGGCGAGGGGAGGAACAGCGGCCCGGCTCTGAGTGCACAGGGCCCGCAAGTGCTCAAAGTGAGAGTCCTGGAATATTCTCTGCTTCAAAAAAAAAAAAAAAAAAAAAAAAAAAAAAAAAAAAAAAAAAAAAAAGAGAACCCAAAAACCCCAAAAAAAAAAAAAAAACAAACAAAAACCCCACCAAAAACAAACAAACAAACAAACAAACAAAAAACCGCAAAGAAAACACCAAAAAAAGACAAAAAAAACCCACCCCAAAACAACCCAAAAACCCACCCAAAAAACCAACCACAACAACCACCACAACAAAAAAAAACCAAACCAAACCGACCCAAAAATTCTGTTTGATGGGGAGCAAAGAGCGGCTGGGTCCCTCTCCGAGCTTTATTTCTGGGTTTTTGGGGTTTTTTTTTAGGAGGTTTCAGCCTCCCCAGAGCCAGGGCTGGAGTTGTTTCCATCCCAGGCCAGCCAGGGAACTTGGTGTGGGAAAAAAAAAAAACCAAAAAAAACAACCGGGAAGGGAAAAAAAACCAAAAAAAAGGTGAAAATTCATTTTCTAAGCCCATCCTGTCCTTGCAGGGGGGACGCGGGGGCTCCAGGCCAAGTTTGGGGCTGTCCCTGTGCCCTCGGGAGGTGGCTCGGCCAAGGGGAGGGCGGGTTTGTGCTTTTTTTGCATTTCAATCCCCTCGGCTCTGCCTGCGCCCTCACCTTCGCCTCCCAGCCCTTTTCACCTGCTCGCCAAAGGAAAAAAAAACGGCTTTTTTTTTTTTTTTAATTTTTTTTTTTTGGTGTGTTGTCTTTCTCTCCACCTGGGCTTTGCTGCTTTGTTTGGTTGGGTTTTTTTTCTTTTAATTTTTTTTTTTTTTAATTTTTTGGGGGGTGATGTGTTTTTCTCTCCACCTGGGCTTTGCTGCTTTGTTTGGTTGGTTTTTTATTTTAATGTTATTATTACTATTATTATTATTATTATCATTATTTTTACCTCAGGGCTTTTTTTTCTCCTTTTTCCCTCTTTTTTTTTTTTCCCTCCCTTTTTTTTCCCCCATTTTTTTTTCCTCTTTACCCTTATTTTTTTAATTTATATATTTTTTTTTTTCTCCTCTCTCTCCTGGGTTTCCCCCCCCCTTTTTTTTTTTCCTCTTTACCCTTATTTTTTTTAGTTTATATATATATATATATATTTTTTTTTTCTCCTCTCTCTCCTGGGTTTCCCTCTCTCTCCTTCCCTCCCTCCCCTCCTCCCCTAAGCCCAGACATTTAATGGGATCGAGTGTCCTCAGCATTTCCGCGCCCCGGCCCCTGCCATCTGGAGACACTGAATGACCACTCTTGTTGTCTCCAGCCCGGCTTGAAGCGCTGCAGAAAAATAATCACGGGGCTGCTGCTGCTGCTGCTGCTGCTGCTGCTGCATCTGGAGCCTCCCCACCCCAAAAAAACCCCCAAAACCTCCCCCGAGTCCCAAATCTGCCCCCTCTGCGAAAAGGGTGGAGAGAAAAAAAAATATTCGGGGAAAAAAATAAAAATAAACAAGGCAGAGCTTGGGCTGGCCGCGCAGGTGGCGCTGCCAAAATTGGGCAGAAAGGGGAAAAAAAATAAAATTTAAAAAAAAAAGAGAGAGGGGGGGGGGAGGGGAAAGCCCAAATTGCAACTTTGGAGAGGAGTCTGTGGGGTTTTGGGGGTTTTTTTGGGGGGGGTGGAAGTTCAGTTGTCTGCCAGGGAGGTGGAGCGGGACGCCTCAGTTCACACCTGAGCCGCCTCCTCCCAACCTTCTTCCCCCTCCCTTCCAAAAAAAAACCAAAATCAAATTAAACTGAAAACCTGAGCCACCTCCTCCCAACCTTTTCCCCAGTTCCTTCCAAAAAAAACCAAAAAAAAAACCCAAACAAACAAAAAAAATTAAACTGAAAACCTGAGCCGCCTCCTCCCAACCTTCACCCCCTTCCTTCAAAAAAAAAAAAAAAAAAATTAAAAAAAAAAATCAAATTAACTGAAAACCTTCGCTGGGAGCCAAAGCTCCGGCTTGAGAACTGGGGAGGTTCTGGAATTTACACAAAGCTTCGCTTGGGGTTTGTTGTTTGGTTGTTTGGTTTTTTTGGGTTTTTTTTTTCCCCTTATTTTTCTCCCCTTTTCTTTACCCTCAGACCACATTTGGTGGACACATGTCCTTCTATTTTATTTTATTTTTTTTCCCTTTTTTTTTTTTTTTTTTTTGCCTCCCCCCCACCCTGCTTTCGCACACCCTTCCGAGATTGCTTTTCCTTCCCCGGGGCTTGTTTTTCCTGCCCCCAGCTCCGGAATCTCTTTGCCCATCAGCAGCCGAAACTCGGGGCTGGCGAATTTGGGGGAGTTTTGGGGCCTCTCCCCGGCTGCTTTCAGAGGAAAATAAAAAATACTCGGTGGGATGCTGGGCAGGGGTTGGTGTTTTGAAGGGGGATTTGGCCTCAAAAGTGAGGTTTTAGCCCAAAAACGGAGGTTTTAGCCCCAAAACGGAGGTTTTTAGCCCCCAAAAAAGGAGGTTTTAGCCCCAAAAAAGGAGGTTTTTAGCCAAAAACGGAGGTTTTAGCCCAAATCTGGGAGGTTTGGGAGATGCGGTGGTGTTGGGGTGGGATCCAGTGGTGGCCTGCTCGTCCTTCACCCTCCTCTTCCCTTACGGGGACCAGAAATGATTGATTTATGATTTTTTTTTTTTTTCTCCCTGATCCCAAATCCAAGCTGTTCGGGCAGGAAAAGTCCCTTCCTTGGCTTTCGTGTGTATTTGGGATGGGCCCCCCCCCAAAAAAACCCTTGTGTTCCCAAATCCCTGTCCACAGATCATCCATCCCTCCCTCCATCCCTCCCTCCGTCACTCCCAGAAATTCCCATTTTTTAATTTTTATTTATCGATTCCCGGCCAAACTTTCCCTCCAAACCCACTTCCCACCACAGGAGCTACGAATCGGGGTTGTTTGCTTTCGTGTTTTATAAACTTTTAAACCTTTAAACCTTTAAACCTTTCTTTTAAACCTTTAAACTTCCGTTCTAATCTGTGCTTTCGAGGCGCGGTGGGGGTGAAAAGCAGATTTTTGGGTTTGCCAGCGAGGTTTTTAGCCATGGATTTTCCAGCAGGGCTTTCAAACTGCGGGGCTTTTTCAGTGGAGTTTTTGGCTTTTGGGGTTTTTTGGGTTTTTTTTGTTTTTTTTTTTTTTTTGTTTTTTTTTTGTGGAGTTTTCCAATGGAGTTTTAACCTGTTGGGTTTTTCAGTGGAGCTTTCCAATGGTGTGTTCAGCTATTTGGGTTTTTGGTTTTTTTTTTTCAGTGGAGTTTTCAGCTATTGGGATTTCCCAGTGGAGTTGTTGTTTGGTTTTTTTTTTTTAGCTGTTGGGATTTTTTTTTTTCAGCGAAGCTTTTCAATGAAGTTTTTAGCCAGGGGATTTTCCAGTGGATTTTTAGCTATGGGATATTTTTATTTTATTTTATTTTATTTAGTTTTTTTTAGAAGCTATTCAATGGAGATCTGGGTTATGGGATTTTCCGGGTTGGTTTTTTTTTTAGCCGTGTGGGATTTTTTTCCCAGTGGATGTTTTTTAGGGATGAGACCCTGGTTGGGGTGACAACAGATCCCACCTGCGCTGCCCCCCTTGCCTGGAGCATCCCGGCTCCCAGGATCTGGAATTTCCACCTCTCCCTCCTTCCCACCCATCCAGGAGCTCTGATTTCCACCTGCAGCATTTTTTTTTTTGGGGGGGGGGGCAGGTTTTTTTTTCTCCCCGAGCTGCTTTTTGAAGGGGATTATTGGAGGAATTTTTGGGGGTTTTTGTTTTTTGGGTGTTTTTTTCCTGGCACGGCCAAACCTCCCCCTTCCTGTGAGGTGTCATTGTCTCCGTTTTTCCAGCCTGCGAGGGGTCACGGGCTGAGCACGGGCTGGGCACAGGCTTCCCCTGGCTGTCCTCGAAAGAAAAAATTAATAAAAAAAAAAAAAAGAAGTTAAAAAAAAAAGAAAAAAAAAAAAAAAAGAAAAGCAACCTTGCCCTTCTCTGGTGCAAAAAAAAAAAAAAGAAAAAAAGAAAAAGGAAGCGTGAGGGGAGTAAACAGGAAAGCGCAGCTCTGACCCTGCAGGTAGGCGGGATTTTCATTTTTTTTCCTGGGCATTTTTCATCCTTTCTGCCCTTCCCGTGGCACACGTCAGGCACGGGACAATCGCTCCTTCCGCAGCTGCAGAGCACAGGACAAACACAAAGCGCTTCCAACCTCCGGCCAGGATGGCCAGGGGAGGGGAAATCCTGCCTTTCACAAAGCTCCTGTTTGTGCAGAGCCTCTCCGCCTCCTCCAGGTGAGGGGAGCTGCCCTTTGCAGGGCTCTCCCAACACTCGAGTGGCTGAAATTTGGGGGATTTCGCCCCAAAAAAATGTCCAGAGAGGACCCTCACCTGGCTCACAGCGTGGCCCTTAAAAAAAAAAAAAAAAAAATCCCATTATAGAGAATTTCCTCCTTTTTATTATTATTTTTCCTTTTTATTATTATTTTTCCTTTTTATTATTATTTTTCCCTTTTATTATTATTTTTCCTTTTTATTATTATTTTTCCTTTTTATTATTATTTTTCCCTTTTATTGTTATTTTTCCCCTTGCCCTGTGTGCTCACCCCCGAAGCTTTCCTGTCACAAACAGGGATTTGAAGAGGGGGGAAAAAAACCCACCGAAACCAAACAACTGAATCTTCCCTTTTTCACCCAAAAATACCCCCAAGCTCAGGTTGCCCAGCCTGCCAGAGCCCAGATGAGCATCTGGATTAATTACAACCCTCATCAAGCTGCGCTTTTTCTTTATTTTATTTTTTAGGGGGGTGTTGGGCAGGAAGGGCCCCCCCACCAAGCCCAGGGTGCTGCTGAAAGGTGAAAAAAAAAAAAAAAGATGAAATTTCCCCATAAAATTCAATTTCGGGGTTTAATTCAGCAAGAACCGAGGCAGGGAGGGAAGGGCAAAGGGGGAATTTGGGAGAGGCACTGAGAGGTTTTTGGGGGCTGCCAGAAGCAGCTCGGGGTCGCGATGCCGTGCTGAGGCCATCTCGAATGTCATTTATTTGTTTTATTTTTAAGGGGGTTTTTTTGCTGTTGTTGTTGTTGTTTTCTTTGGGTTTTTTTGGGGTTGTTTTTTTTTGAGCTTTGATGCGGTTTGAGCCTTTCCCCGCTTGGCTAGGTGAGGCGGAACATCAAATTAAAAATTTCCTCCCACCCACCCAAATAAATTCCACCTCGGCTGGTGTTGAAACCCCCCTTACCAAAAAAAAAAACCAAAACCCAAAACAAAACGAAACCCACCCAAAAAAAAAAAAAAAAAAAAAAAAAAACCCAAAACAAAACGAACCCACCAAAAAAAAAAAACCCAAAAAAACCCCAAAGGAACCCCAGCAAACCCAAACTCCGCCAAGGCAAACCCAGCTCCAGACGCGCCTGACTGTTCTTCTTCCATTCACCCCAAAAAGTGATTAAAATCAGTTAAAGGATTTAATTAAGAGGATTAAATGAAAACGAAGGGGCACAAATGAGCCCGGGCGAGAAAGAGAGAAGGGGGGGGGGGGGGGGAGACAGAGAGAGAGGGGAAAAAAAAAAAAAAAAAAAAAAAAAAAAGCACCCCAGCTATTCTAAACGATTAAATCGCCATTTTCACAGTATAATGGGGTTTGCATACTGAACAGCGGCATCGGAGCTGATATCTCATCAATAATTCATCGGCCGGGGGGATCATCCCGAGGTCAGCAGACTCGGCCGCTCGCTCCGAGGGGAGAGGCCGAGCCTCGGCATCACAACACGACCCGGAGCCCGGGGCTGCCGGGTCACCTTTGTCAGGAAAACATCAGCTCCGGGGCTTGGCTTTTTTTTTTTTCCTTTTTTTTTCCTTTTTTTTTTTTTTTTTTTTTCTTTCTTTTTTTTTTTTTTTTTTTTTTTCCCAATTTCTCTGCCCAACACTCGCGGATTGGGGCGGGGGGGGGTGGGGAGGGCTGGACGCGCCTCCGATCCGCCAACAAATCTGCTGAGGATGCTCTGAGGGAGCTCAGGGATCTCCAATTTTTATTTCCCACCCCCCCCGCCCCGTCCTCCTGCTTTTTTTATCCTCCCCTTTCTGCTTTTTTTGCCCCGGCCTCCTCCTTGTCCCCCCCCGCTTTTTTCGGCTTTTCCTCCCCCCTTTTCTGCTCTTCTTCCCATTTCCATTTCCCCCCCTATTTTCTGCCTTTTCCCCCTCATTTTCTGCCTTTCCCCCATTTTCTGCCTTTTCCCCCCATTTTTTTTGCTTCCCCCCCTCCTGCTTTTATTCCCCCCCCCTTTCTGCTTTTGCCCTACCCTCCTTTCCCCCCCCCATTTTTTCTGCTTTCTCCCCTCTCCTCCTTCCTGACCCCCACCCTTTCTGCCTTCCCCCTCCTCTTCCTCTTGTTTTCTTTTCCCCTTTTCTTCTGATTTCCCCTTTTTCTGCTTTCTTCCCTCTCCTCCTTCTTCTACCCACCCCTTTCTGCTTTTTTTCCCTCCCCCTTTTTTCCCCTTTTTTCCTCTCTTTTTTCCCCTTTTTTTTCCTCCTTTTTCCCCTTTTCCCCTCCCCTTTCCCTTTTTTCCTCCCTTTTTTCCCCTTTTTTTCCTCCCCTTTTCCCCCTTTTTTTTTTTTTTTTTTTTTTTTTTTTTTTTTCCCTCTCTCTGGCGTTTCGGTTGCTCCCGGGGGAAGCCCCCGGTGATTCACCCGGTGATTCAGCCCCGATTATTCAGCGATTTCTGAATCCCTGAACGAGCCCAGCCCCGCCGTGACCTCCCCGGGAAGGGAAAACGCGTTCCCAAAGAAACCCTCGCCCTCCCCCCACGGAGCAATTCCAGCCTGAGGAATTGCTCCTCTCTGGAAATTGCTCTTGCTTTCCC